>VMDO01017321.1:0-45193 GCA_007922755.1 Pedetes capensis | reverse complement strand
AGAAAAAAGAAAAGAAAAAAAGAAAAAGAAAGAAAGAAAGAAAGAAAGAGAAAGAAAGGGGAAAAGAAAAAAAGAAAGAAAAGAAAAAAGGAAAGGGCTGCTGCCATCTTGGGTCAAGTGTCAGGTGTGCTAGGACTTCAGAGAGCATGGGTCTCAGGGAGATGGAGAGACATTGTCTACAGAGGCTTCCAAAGCACCAACTCCATACTAGGCAAATGAAACCCAGGGAGTCTCAGAGGACTGTAGAGATGGAGAGGATGGCCAGGGCTCCAGGAGGACTTTTTTTTAACCAGATGGGAGAACATGGGCACATGCATCATATAATTTAATCCCACCATGAAACAAGCCAAGACCACCTAAGCATTTCTTTTAAAAGACTTGGCCACCAGGCGCAGTAGTGCACGCCTGTAATCCCAATGGCTTGGGAGGTAGAGGTGGGAGGATCACAAGCTCAAGACCAGAGGCAGTCTGCATAATTTAGCAAGACCCTGTCTCAAAAAGTAAAAAAAAAAAAAAAGGGCTGGGGTTCAGCTCAGTGGTCCAGCACTTGCAAAGCATGCAAGCGCGAGGCCCTGGGTTCAACCCCCAGTACTAAAAAAAAAAAAAAAAAAAAAAGACTCAGCCTTGCCAGCACAGCATCACCTGCCTGTGATCTCAGCTCCTCTGGAGGCTGAGGCAGGAAGATCATGAGTTCAAGGCCAAGCTGGGCTACAAGGTAAGGTCAAAGCCAGTCTGAGCAACTCAGCAAGACTCTGTCTCAAAATAAAAAAAAATAATAATAATAAAATTTTTAGAAAAGGGCTGGGATATAGCTCAAGGGTAGAGCACTGACTAGAATGTGCACAGCCCTAGGTTCAATCCCCACTCCCTACAAAAAAAGACTCCTATCCCTACCAGCTTATCTTGCCATGTCTGCATCCAGACTTGGGGTTGTTCCTCCTACCACCTGGCAAACTTCAGATGGAAGAGCCCCATTCAGAGTTAACCTCTGTGTTCACTAAAATGACTGGTGGCAACACCAGCTTGGATCTGTCCTCCTAGTGCCACAGCTGGCTCTTAGAGTGACTTGATGCTCACTACTTCTATGCCACTCACGTGGAGTTTTTCCTTTTTGGCTAGCCAGGAACATGCCCAGTCTGAAACCGCCTGTCTCACTCTCCAAGGATCTCAGGGGACACTGGGGGATGCAAGGTCAGCAGACAGAAGGTCATGAGAACTTTGTGAGAAGTTTGTATGACGTTACCATCTATTGACAACATTTCCACCCTCAGCCCTGGGAGCAGGCCTGGTAAGAGCGTTGCCCTGCATCTGTCCCAGAGAAGGGCTCCTTACCCATGCTCAGAGCTGAACAGTGTGCAGTGGGCAGTTACAGTGCCAGGGTTATTCATAAATTCATAACACTGATCACTTTGTTCACAGTTGGGCCAAACATAATCATAACATTATTGTATGATGGCCAAGTTACATTGGCAGAGAAAATCTGTTCCAAACACCTTGATGTCAAGTGGCCAAGTGACTTCATCATGACTGGACCTTTCAGGCCCTAGAAATGACAGCAACTTTCTAGATAATTAATTTATTAAGCATATTCCGTCCTCAGTCAAGAGGGAAGAAATAAGAACTTGGACATGAAGAGGCAAGAGTCTGAAGTCTGCCCCAGGAAACATCCTCCTAGCTCCCAAGGTCATGCCGAGTCCATCAGAGGTTATTTGCACCTCACCGTGCACACAGGCAAGGTATTTGTCCACAAATCAAGAGGTTCAGCCTTGTATTTGGGGAATGTGATGGTTAATTTTACATCTCTACTTGGCTAGGCCAGTACACAGATATTTGGTCAAACATCTTTCTGGATATTTCTGGGAGTGTGCTTTTGAATGAGATTAACATTTAATATGGTGGACTATCCATAAAACAGATCATTCTCCATGATGTGGGTGGGCCTCATCTAACCAGCTGAAGGCCTTAGAACAAAGACCTCTCCTGAGCAAGTGGGAATTCTGCCATAGACAGCCTTCAGACTTGGACTGCAGCCCCCACCCTACTTGCCTACCCTGTAGATTTTGTACTTACCAAGATTCCTCAACTGCATAAGCCAATTACTGAAAATAAATCTTAGCCAAACATGGTGACACATGGCTGACATCTCAGTACTAGGGAGACTGAGACAGGAAGATCACAAGTTTGTGTTCAGCTGGGCTACATTACAAGTTCCAGGCTAGCCTGAGCTATAGAGCAAGACCATCTCAAACAAAACAAAACAAAACAAAAAAACTCAACCTCTATCAATAGATAGACAGATAATAGATACAAAAATAGAACTCTGACTAGTACATAATTAACTCCTGTTTTCCTGGAGTGGTCCCAGAATTTGGTTTTCCTAAAACGTCAATTGAACTCCTAGCCCTTTTCAAAGACTTGCATTTTGCTCAGAGGCCTTGGATTCATAACTTTCATTCAAAAGTACAGCTCTCGTCTCATACAAAATTTTGTTGTTGTTGTAGTTAGGTGCCATCATGTCGTGTCCAACTCATAGTGACCCTCAAGGGGTTTTCAATGGTTGAATGTTTTGGGATTGCCTTCAGGAGTGGATTGCCTCGTCCTTCTCCCATTTTTGCAGTACTCAATCAAACCTAGGACCTCAAAGACTACAGAGCCTGGCTCTACCAACTGAGCTAAATCCTAGCCCTCAAGTCTAGGCTAGTTGTTGACAAAGCAAGAGGGACATAGAGCCTATTAATCTCCCCTTGGACTTTCAAGACATTAGACTTCCAGCCACTCCATGTTTTTAACTCCACCAGGGAAGTAAATGGTATCATTCCGATTCCAGATTAGAAGGACCCAGCTGATTCATTGAAGGATGTGGCATTAATTTCTGGGGTAGGATAATATGAAAATGTAAGCTTTGGTTTCTGGGTCAAGGGTATTAAATGATGTCAACCTCAGCCTCTCTAAGTCTGATTTCAGTATATATTCATGTTATTATCACATTCTTTCCTACTTATCCAGTTTCTTTGCTTCTAAAATAGTATCAATCACCTTACCTGTGTCTGCTTAGTATAGTCTCAAATGCTATGGTCTTCAGACCCTATAGAAATAATACAACTCTTTTAATTGAGTGCTTGTTATGGGGAAGACACTATACTAAAAGCTTTGCGTGCACCCCCTCATTTAGTCTTCATAAAACTACTATGAGGCAGGTCCTATATTTATTAGCCCCACAAATTGTAGGACTGTTGGTTCTGGGATGTCCCTGCATGTGCAATTTACCTGAGTCAGTGCTGTAGGATAAGAGTAGATACAATGGACTAAATGCTTATGTTCTCCCAAAAGTCATGGAGATAGAATGTTGGGCTGCTAACCCCAAGGCAATGGTATTAGGGGGTGAAGCCTCTGAGAGGTAATGAGGTCTTGAAGATAGACCCTGGTGAATGGGATTAATATCCTTATAAAAGAAGCCCCAAAGAGCCCTCTGCCCCTTCTGAAATGTGAAATTTCAGTGAAAAGATAAGTATCCCAGGGAATTCCCTAGGACTTTTTTTTTTTTTTTTTCTTTTGCGGTACAGGGTTGAATCCAGGGCCTCGCGCCTGCATGCTTTGCAAGTGCTGGACCACTGAGCTGCATTCCCCACCCATTTTTTTTTTTTAACTTTTTGAGACAGGGTCTTTTTAAGTTATGCAGACTGTTTCTGGTCTCGAACTTGCGATCCTCCTGCCTCTCTGCCTCCCAAACTGCTGGGATTACAGGCATGCGCCACTACGCCTGGCCCCTAAGACCTTCTCGGATACTGAATTTGCCAGCTCGTTAATCTCAGAATTCCCAGCTTCCAGAACTGTGAGAAATAAATTTCTCTGGTTTCTGAGCTGACTATTTTATGCTACAGTATTTTGCTACAGCAGCCTAAATGACTGAGACTGGGAGGAACCACACTGGAGGCGCCATGTCTGCACCATGGAAGCCCAAAGTGTTGATGATGTAACTTCTCCTGAGGACACCGTGAGCAAGATCCCACAGCTCACAGTAGGGCTCTCCTGTGACAGTGTTGGGCAGGAGCTGCTCTTTCAACAGGGAAAGTTGAGCTGGAGAGTAAGAATGGAAGGAAGCAGAACTGAAAGAGAAACAGGAGAAACAGTCTCCACATCACCAGTTTTGTCTCTGGATCTCCACCATGCTTGAAATTTGATGCATCCCTAGAGTTCTCACAGTTACTTGAGCCAATTGTTGTTGCTGTTAGGTGTTGTTGAGTTGGATCCGATTTATGGCAACCCTATGTACAACAGAATGAAGCACTACCCAACACTGTGCCATGCACACAATCTTTTTTATGCTGAGACTGTTACAGCCAATGTTTCTTCTCATTTTGAGACATGCTTACATAGCAAATGGAGGTCCCAGGGGCTTTACTCCATTCCCATCATTAAGGTTAACTCCACTTTGAGGAGGCAACTCTTCCCCAGTCATTTCAAGAACGTCTTCCAGTCTGGGGGGCTCATTTTCTGGCACTATATTTGATGGAGCTGTTCTATTATTCATAGAGTCCTCAGTGGCTACTTGTTTGGGGAGTGGATTGCAGGGTCCTTCTCCCTAGTCGGTCTTAGTCTGAAAACCCAGGTGAAACCTGTCTACCATGGCTGGC
Source organism: Pedetes capensis (assembly GCA_007922755.1). Lineage (NCBI taxonomy): Eukaryota > Metazoa > Chordata > Mammalia > Rodentia > Pedetidae > Pedetes > Pedetes capensis. The sequence goes on along the minus strand of VMDO01017321.1, from coordinate 40,559 downwards.
CCTGCTGGTATCTGAAATGCCAGTGGCATCACTTTCAGCATCACAGTAACACAAGCCCTCACAGCACGACTAGGCAACAGACACATGGGGGCTTGAGCCAATAAGATCACTGTTTGACTTGATTAGGTTTGGTTTGGTCTTCTTTTGTTTAAGATTGTGTCTCATTATGTAGGTCGGGCTGATCTGGAACTCACTGCGTAGCCCATGCTGGCTTCAAACTTTTAATTCCTCCTGCTTCCACTTCCCAAATACTGGGATTATAGGAGTACACCACCACACCCAGTTTAAATTCACCTCTTAAGTAGTTTAAGTTAGATTTCTAACATTTGCAGAGTCAGAAAAAGTCCAATCTAACCAGCCATCCCAGAAGACTGCAAGATGAGGCCACCCTCATGGTCCCTCCCATCATCCAGGTGTTTTTAATTAGAATGCATTAATAGAAAATGTGAAGTACAGCAAGGCCAATAGATGCGAAGATAATTGCTATTAAAAAGATAGTTTACTACTCAGATCTCAAGAGGAAATGGCTTGCCACACTATACAGGGCTACAAAGGGAAGCATTGAGGTTGATCACAGGCAGAGAGGCCATGGGACTGTGGACAAGAGCCTTTGTTGTGCTTCCTATGGGAAGGAAAAGATGATGGACGGTATAAAGGCTTAGGATTGGCTGGTTTAAATAATTTTGGCAGACTCTGGGGATCAGAAGCTGTCCTTAGTTGGTACAGGGCCCTGGGGCAATTAAGGCAGGTAGACAGTGGCTTGCAGTGTGAGAGCCCAGTAAAGGATGTGGTAGTTGGGGTGAGGGCTCCGGATTAGTTAGCTTACCTTGGAAAATCATGCCTGAGGGCGAATTATTTTCTGTATGTAGGAGCTGACTCTTTGTGGGAGAAGCAGCCCCTCAGTTGTCAAAATACCAGAAACACAGAATAAAAAGACATGGTTAATATTGCAGGACTCTACCACAGCATCTCAACAGAAACTCTGCCAGGGCTGTATCAGACAGCAGAATGGCCCAGATTGATCACTTCACCTTTAAACATACACATGTTTCCTGTTTAACCCCCGATGATTGGATATCTGTCAAGTAAATTATTTAGTTAACTCTACTTTAGTGTCCTCCATGTGTTTGTCAGCTTGTCGTGCTGTGGGAGCTTGCATGTTACTGTGATGCTGAAAGCTATGCCACTGGTATTTCATATACCAGCAGCACCAGTCATGGTGGACAGTTTTCACTTGAGCTTTCAGACTAGGGAGAAGGACCCGGCAGCCCACTCTAGAAAGCAATTAGCCACTGAAAACCCAATGAACAGCAGAGAAGCACTGTCAAATATGGTGCCAGAAAATGAGCCCCTCAGGCTGGAAGGCATTCATGAAATGACTGGGGAAGAGTTGCCTCCACCCAGTAGAGTCGACCTTAAGGATGGGAATGGAGTAAAGTCTCTGGGACCTCCATTTGCTGTTATGATACAACTCAAACTGAGAAGAAACATAGTGGCTACAACAAGGGGCTCAAACATAAATGATCATGTGCATAGCACACTGTTGGGTAGTGTTTCCTTCTGTTGTACATAGGGTCATGATGAGTTGGATCCAACTCAACAGTACCTAACAACAACATCAGTCTACAAAAAAAAAAATGGCTTTGTTTCAGAACTAATGACTAGGAACAGAATAGAAACAGGTCTGGACAAGAAGTCAGGTCTGGACTTTATCCTTTTCCTATCACTTGGCAGATGTTTGACTTTGGATAAGTCACTGTTCTTCCTTCAGTCCCAAGGAAAGATTTATTCTAGTTATACTAGTATTGTTGTTGAGTATATGCATGGCTAAATGATATCCAGACCCTTCTAAATCTTCTTGGGCTATTATAACAAAAATACTATAGATTGAGTGGATCATAAATAACAGAAATTTATTTTTCACAGATCTGTCATGGGAAGCCCAAGATCAAGGTGTTGGCAGATGAAGCATTGCATGAGGGCTCCCCACCTGGTTCATAAACAGCTTCTATCTTTTCCCTGTATCCTCCCGTGATGGAAGAGACAAATGGGCAATCCCGGGCCTTTTGTATAAGGGCACTTATCTCATCCATGAGGGCTCCTGCCTTCTGACCTAATCACCTCCTAAGGGCTCCACTTCTAAATACCAGCACATTGAGGATTAGGTTTCAACGCATGAATGCTGGAGGACGCATTCAGTGTGTAGCAGGGCTCCATTGACTTCTGGCCTCCTGTGTCTGCTACTTCTGTGAAATTATTATAAATAGTTACACAGAACTCTCTAAGGTATGTCCATGTTCCTGCTGACTTTACCTCTCTCCATAGCCATTAAATCTTCATAGAGCTGTTTAGTAAGCCAAAACTTTCTAATTTTTCCAAGTGAAGTTAGGTTTAGTTTAATAAAATAAAGGTGTTAATATTTTTGGGAGCTCTCTGGAGCTCTTCAATTTCCTTTGCTGTAGTATTTTCTGGGATGCTATATCTTAAAAATATACTTGGATTTGGAATTCCCTATTCTAGGGAGACATTTGTTAATTCATAAATATTTACTACTAGATTAGAAGTAAGTGGGTTTTTGAAGCCACAGGCACTGGATAATGCTCAGGTCATTTAATAGTCTCTCATAGGGAGAGATGGCTTTTCACAGAACAAAGGATATCAATTTATTCTTATTAATAACATTTAATATCAGAAGATGCCTCACCATATAAAAAATACTATCCCTTATCTATGCCATTTAATCACCAAAACAACACTGTGAGGGAGGTATTATTACCTGTTGTTGTTAGGTGTGTACAACAGGTGAAACATTATTGTCAGTGTTTCTCTGCTGTTCATAGGGTTTTCAATGGCAGATTGATTTTTGGGAGTGGGTTGCCAGGTCCGTTTCCCAAGCCTATAGCACCTGGTATTCCCAGGTGGTCTCCCATCCAAGGACTAACCCGGCCCGACCCTGCTTAGCTTCCGAGATCTGACGGGATCGGATGCCACAGGGCTACGGCTTTAGGCTTATTATTACCTATAATTTGTAATTGAGGGAACTGAGGATCATGGAGTTTAAGTGACTTCCCAAGATTGCTTCAGAAGATTGCTGTATTTTCCAGAATACTGAGAGCAATTCCAGATTCCAAATCTCTTGAGAATTTGATCAATACTAGTTGCTGACAGTGACACTGTTGGGACCAAAAGGTGGTATGTCTTCAAATGAAAAAGCATGTAGTGACTTGGAAAAGTCAGATGGAAACCAAGTTCTTTTAAACATATCACTTTGGGAATTTGCCTTCGAAAACCTTTCAGCGGTTCATTTACGACCAGTTAAGGTTGAATTGTGAGGCACATAATTATCCCTTTATTCATCCGTTTGGCAAACACAGATCATCCCTGACTCATGTGACCCAAGCACCCTGCCCGTTAGCATCATGGAAAGAGAAACTCAACTGTCGCTGCAAGAGTGGCCCAGTCAGTCACAATGCCAGATGACCTGGGCAAATACCCAAGCTAATTGTCTGGTCTATGCCTGCCTTTACTGAATCTTGACACCTAGCAAATACTTCAGGTTTAGACTCATACGGTAGAGGCGCAAGTCTTTCTGGCTATTCCTTAAGGGAGACATGGGAGGAAAGAAGGAAGAGGAATCTAAGGATGGCAGGTGCTTGCTGTGCATGCCCCTGATCTCACATTAGGAGCTGAGAGCTGCTCCTGCAGCGCACCTTTGCATTTCCAGCTCCTTAGAGGACAGTCTGCCCTGCTGATAGTGTTTCAACAGTTACTTTCCTTGTCCCCTCCCACTTCTTTATGTAAACTATGACACAGTCAGAAAATGTTTGAGTACCTTGGCCTTATTCCTTGTACTCTCTTCTAATTCAGTCTAAATGAAGATTCCTATTCTATTTGGAAGGGGACCAGATTTCCTTGGTTAGGAGCCGAGTTCTTAATGAGAGGCTCAGTGTAGTCAACATGTTCACATTTCCTGAAGAGGTTCTGGGGCTGAGCGCAGGTTGAGCCACAGAACACTGTAAATTCATCCCGTGAGCAGCTGTGGTGTGATACCAGCTCTCTAACAGAGTAACCTTGGACAAGAAGCTGCTGGCTTCCCTGGCTCTGCCCAAGATAACACGGATGAGAACAGCAGCAAAGAGATGTGGACAAAGCCCACACAGGACCAAAGCTGCCCGATCCCTCAGCTCGGGTCCGCCCCACAGCACTCCTCCCTCCCTCCACTCACTGCCACCCTCCCACAGCACAGAGGGCCCTGCAGAGACCTGGAGTGCAGGAGCTAGCAGTGTGGAGAACATGCTCTGTCTTCCCAGGGAAAGTGGAAAAGTCCCTGAGGTTATGACAGGGGAGAGAGGGGAGGGGTTTCATGAAGGAGGTCAGGGCAGGAGGCGCAGAGGTTCACAAAGACCAGAGAGCGTCACCGAGTGACCAAGAGGAACTTGGCTTTCATCTAAAATGCCTTTCCTCTCAGAGCCCAGATAGCACATATCAGGAACCGAAGGAACTCAGGACCAGCGTTGTACAATTCTCTTGTCACAGACTGCCTTGACACTGAACAGGAGCGCTCACTCATGTGAACACCAGGCACATGTATTCCTATACCATCGCAGGGAGCCATAGATGTTGCAAAGCTCATCCTTAGGGTCCCCAAGATCCATAGCCAAAGAAATCTGCTGCTAGTCTAGCAGTTCCCCACTGAGGACAATTTCGCCTGCCCCCTCACCCACCCAAGGGCACATTTGACAAGGTCTGGAGATATTTTTGGTTGTCCCCACAGGGAAGGAAGGAGTGCTACAAGCATCTAGTGGTAGACACCACTAGACACATTATCATGAGCAGGACAGACCTCACACCTCACAGTGGGCCAAAATGCCTCTCAGTTGACACTGAGAACTCTACTTCTAGCCCAAACCATAATTTTATCATAGAAAAGTTAAGTCTTTTACCTAAGATCACACGTAGTTGTTGGCAAAGCCAGGTCTACTGCTCTGAATTGTAAATAATGACAGATTAATTAATTAATTAATTAACTAATTAGCTTATTTATTTTGTAGATGAGAGAAGGACCTGGCAATCTACTCCCAAAGGCAATCCTGAAATAGTCAGCCATTGAAAACCCTACGAGGGTCACTATGAGTCAGATACTGACTCGACGGCACCTAACAACAACAACATTTTGTAGTGTTGGGCTGTTGTACCAAGGGCCTTACCTAGGCTTTTGCAAGTGCTCTACCACTGAACTGCATCCCCAGCCCATTTTTCACTTTTTATTTTGAAACAAGATCTCGCTAATTTACACAGGCTGCTCTGGTCTCAAACTTGCTATTTTCCTACCTTCACCTCCCAAGTTTCTAGGATTACAGGCATGTGCCACTGTGTCCAGTGATAGATTATTTATGGAGATTATTTATGTGCCAGACACTATTCCAAGTACTTTACATGAATGGATTCACTTAATTCTCGTAACTATCCTGAGAAGGGTGTGGCTATTTGTGTGTCACAGATAAGAATTGAGGCAAAGAGAGGCTGAGTCTCCTACGCAGTCACTTAACTAATCAATCGTGAGGCTGGGGCATGGTCCTAGGTGGTCCAGCTCTAGGATGCATCCAGGCCATCAACCCTGGTAGTGAATTGCCAGGACCTCAGGCACAATTCTTATTTCAACATGTTCGGCAAATAGCAGCATTCTCCTGGATTTGCAATATTGGTCCTCTAGAGTTCTTGTATGGGAGAAGGACGTGGCAATCAACTCCCTAGGCAATCCTGAAACAGCCATTGAAAACCCTACGAGGGTTGCTATGAGTCAGACATGACTCAAGGACACCTAACAACAACAACAGCAAAATTCTTGTCTCTCATCCATGTTTCAGCTTTAATTTCTTATTATTTTAGGTGTTGTCATTTTTGGTATTCTTCTAAGAGTCTATTTCCCCCCATTCCTAACTGGATCTTGTGCTTCTATAGCTATTAACAATTTTCAAGATGTATTACCATCCACAGTTTCATCTGATGTTTAAAACAACCCTAAAAAGCAAAGAGGGAAGCTTACAGATGAAAAAAAGAACAAGTTCACTGGGCAGGTGAGTGTCCAGAGCCAACCCAGCAAAGTGCCGCATGTCCCAAAACTTTATTTCCTTCCTTGGACCATGGCTCCAGCTCTGTTTGCTCTTGCTCAGATCTGGGGTGAGCCAGGAAGCCAAATTATCACTCTCAAGAGCAGAAAGTCACCCCTAATCCCTATGATGTGGGAATCCATACCTACCTGCTGATTATATTAGACAATTTATGCTTCAAGAAAAGCATGTCTTTAAGTGAAACATTATTTATTTAATCTTTGATAGTAGGATGAGGCAATCTAAAATTCCCAAGTGTCATCCTAGCTCCTGAATTGCTTAATCTGTCTCCCTTCCAGCTCATTACTCCACTTTCTTGCTGAAGATGTTATAGTGTTGGCAGTGGTGTTTGATTTTAATATTTTAAAAAAACAAGCTGGGCTGGTCTGCCTGCCACCTGGTGCCTATAACCCACTCAAAACCCATACATGTCTCTGCATAGCCTCTGTGTGTCCTCAGATTCCATAGTCAACTGGTCTAATATATGACTCCCATCTAGTCTTGGCAGAAATCTCTCTTGCCAGAAATGGTTGCCAGTATCTGGATAAGACCCAGTTGTTTAGGCAATGTTCAAAATGAGATTCCAGAGCAAGAAAAAAAGAAAAAAATTTTAAAAGACTCAATTCCTTTTGCCTTATTCCCAAATCTTTACAGATCTTGCCTCTTGAGTCTTTGTAGCAAACAGAATTACCTCTCATTAGAGATAAAAGTCAATATATGTCTTAGTTAATCCAAATATATAGACAATAGCATCTACTATATGTTGCTTTTTATACCTGAACATGTTCTGTGAAGGTCTGAAGGAAATTGAAGGGATTATATGCAAATATAACTAATTCAGTTCAGTTTCATTCAGTAGGTATATTGTCACTGTCTGCTGACTACCTTAAGTCAAGTCCAAGTGTCCTTGCTGTGATACATTTCAAATTTTCTGGAGCAGTAAGATATTCACACATGACATGGTTGGATATTCATAAATGTTGTTATTGTTGGGTGCCATCGAGTCAGTATCCAACTCATAGCAACCCTGCGTACAACAGGTGAAACACTATTGTCAATTCTTTTCTGCTGTTCATAGGGTTTTCAATGGCAGATTGATTTGGGGGATGATTTTTGGGAGTGGGTTGCCAGGACCATCTCCCAAGCCTACAACACCTGGTGTTCCCAGGTGGTCTCCCATTCAAGTATTAACCAGGCCTGATCCCGCTTAGCTTCTGAGATCTGACAGGATCAGATACCACAGGGATACAGGTCCCTCTAACTCATGAGAGGGTTGACTTGTATTGGTCAAGATCTTTCAGAGACAAAAAGTTCTCTGTAATTGAAGGGAAGAAGGGATGTGTTGCTCCAAAGATGGGAAAGCACAGGAACAGGCAGGACTCAGAGGTCTCATGATGAGTGGGGAACCACTCTCTCCTACCTCTACTTCACTCTGCTTCCCAGTGCTGACCTTCAGGATGGGCTTTTTCCTACTGTGGAGGTGTCGTCTAAATGGCCATGGGAGGCAGGACAAGACAGTTGACAACTCATGTAATAGGCTGAATGTTTGTTTTCCCCCAAAATTCATATGTTGAAATCCTACTCCCCAGGAGATAGAGTGAGGTGGGGGACCTCTTAGAAGGGATTAGGTCATGAGGGTGGAACTCTCATTAATGGGCTTAATATCCTTATAAATAAGGCCCAATAGAGACCCTATCCCCCTTCCACCACATGAAGACAAAGCAAAAAGTCACCATCTGTGAGCCAGAAAGCAGACATTAAATCTATTGGTAACTTGATCTTGGATTTCTCAGTCTCTCAAAGTGTAAGCAATAAATTTCTGCCTCTTATAAACACCCAGCCCAAAATATTTTGCCATAGCAACCCTGCACCTGCCCAGGATCCTCCAAAGGGAGGAAAGGGACTTTCTCAGTGCTTTGTATGTCAGAATCTCAAAGTACCACAGCAATTGGCCAGATTTCGGTCATGGATCCCATGACCAATCATTATGTGGAGGGAAGTGGGGAAAGAAGCAGAGGCTACAGTGATTGGCCACACCTGGGGTCCATGTCCACTCCAGTGACCTGGTAATGCAATAATGTAATGGTAGCTCCCACAGTATTGCAATTTGGGGGTTAAGGAACTGTGCTTCTCTCCAGAGGAAGTGGGGTAGCCAGTATTATTGCCAGAAGATGGAGAAAGGTCCACTGGGCAGAACAAAAACAACAGATGTCCATTCTCATTATGTCCAAGAGCTTATTTGAAAGTGGTTGTTTGGACTCAGATTATATTTCCCAATAAAAACAAATGTACAACAATCCCTCAGATTTGTGAGGCAATTTCTTGCTCATTATGTCAGTTGACCGCTCCAGAGCCCTGCAAGGTAGAAAAGTTAGGTCACTCCCCTTCTATCCTATCACCTCCAACCTCAAATTAGCCCTGTGACCATGCTTTATCAGAACAGGACCTCTGGAAGCCCCATTAGACCTCAGATTCTAGGTAAGGGTAGCATTGCTGGGTAGCATTGCCTCCATGGCTGGAGGCCTGTGTGTCTCCTTGCCTTCTCCCCTAACTTTGTCAGGGGTCCCCAAAGGAACTGTGGATGCAGGCTGTGTCCACAGCTGTGTAAATGCAGCATGAAATGAAGGGTTGAGGGTGAGGGTGTAGGATGGAAGAAGAAGAGAGAAAGAAGGAGAGCCTGAGCAACTCGAAGGGAGCCTGGAACTATAGAAATGGGAAGTTGGAGTGGAGGGTATACTTAAAGACAGAAATATTCCATTTTCATTTATCCACTATATGATGCCTTGATTAAAACTCCCTTCATATAAATGCCTGAATTGCTGGTTAAATTTTCTGGAACAAGGCACACAGTTTCTCTGAGCAGTGGAGTGAGCGTTGGGGGAATCAGAGTCAGAGACAAGGATGATTTAGAGAGTTCAGAAGAAGAAAGAAATTGGAACCAGAGGTGATTCAAGGACATACAAGTCCCAGTGATTTGCAGGAATGGTGGAGAGGGAATTGGACTTTCTGAGATGTGGGATGTGTGTTGGATTGGATCTTGTTGAGGGGTGGAGAGCTCTGCTCAGCAACATGGTACCCACACCCATGACAGCCTCAGTTCCCTATGACTTCAGCCCCAGCACCAAGCCCTGACCCACATCCACGCCCATGAAGTCATGGACAGGATGGGGTAGGATGGAGAGTTTTAGCCCATACCAGTCAATTATCCAACTCTCTAGATACCAACTGGGTGTCCTATAACTTAACTGAATTCTAACACTAACTCTTAGAGCTCTCACAGACACATAGATTTGGGGCTCACTTAGATTTAGCCTCCACTTACGCTCCCACTCACAAAGCCCTGGGTTTCTAATTTTGCTTCTGATTGACTGGCAACAAACTGGAGATTCCTACCACCCCCTCCTCAATTTTGATACTTTACTATAATAGCTCTCAGGACTCAGGAAAATATTTTACTTACATTTACCAGTTTATTATAACAGGTACAACTCAGCAACTGCCTGATGGAAGAGATTCATAGGGGAAGGGCTGCAGAGATTTCATGCCCTCCCAGCACCTTGATGTGTTCACCAATTCAGAAGCTCTCTGAATCCTAAGGTTAGGAATTTTAGGCAAGTATTGTTTGGTAGACATGAGTGATGAAATCACTGGGCATTGGCAATTATGTCACTTTCCAATCCTCTCTCTCTCCCTGGAAGTCAGGGTTGGAACTTTCAGCTCCAACCCTATAATCATGCCTGTTCTTCCTGGAGACCAGCCCCATGCTGAAGCTATCTAGGGGCCTACCATGAGTGGCCTCATTAAAACAAAAGCTCTCCTATAACCCACAAAATTCCAAAGGACTTAGGAGCTGTGTGCCAGGGACCAGCAGGGAAAGACTAAATATTTATTTTTCATATCACAGGGGACCTTTTACAGTTTAATTCCAAACAGTGAAAGGAGAAAGATACACTTTAACATAGTAACAGTCATTAGGCTAAGAGATTATCTCTCAGCAATGGGAAAGGCCTACATGGACTTACATAAAGACACCGAAGTGGAGAACAGTAGGTCAGTGTGGCTAGAGCTCAGCCTCCAAGTAGAATGATGGGGAAAGAGAAGGCTGGAGATTGGGCAAGGACCAGGTTAGGGAGGATGTTTTATTGTGCACAGGAAAGTTGAGTTTATCCTGAGAACAATGGTACCCATTAGAAGGTTGACATGATCAGATTTATGACTTGGAATGATGCCTCTGCTACAGCAGGAAGGGCTGAAAGGAAAAGGAGCAGAGGAAATGTAGAGGCAGAAAACTAGGGGTAGGGGTTATGTTTTCACCGAGGGAGGTCTTAGGCTAGATTAGGACAGTGCTTGAAGAAACAGTGAGAAGTGGGAGAATTGGAAGCATGTTCATAGACCTTGGTTCCTGATACCATTAGCCAATGAAATGGGCCAGACAAATTAGAGACATTAGGACTGGGCCGGAATGAGTCTGGAGCATCTTGCAGTGCCAGAAAACAAGGAAGTACTAAATACACACACACACACTCACGCACGCACGCACACACCTGTACACACACACATATACACACATCTGGGATATGTCCAAAGGGTACAGGAGCCAACTGAAGACCTCCCAGTGGCCAAAGCTAGAACCATTTGAGCAACAAAATAAAGTAGGATTGGATTATTACCCAAAGTATAAAATACATATCCACGAGTCCATGGTGATCCAGATGATCAAATAATTAAGTTAATAAAAGAAGAGATAATAAAGATAATAAAAGAAGAGATAATAAGATAATAAAAGAAGAGATAAATTTCCTGTGTAGAGGAAGTCCAAATAAATTACATAAGTAATCCAGCCTCAGGGAGCTAGGACATAATTCCTCCTATTCTTTTGGGAGGGGCACGTAGTGACTTCCTTCCAAATAATACAGAGTGGAAAAGGAGAAACCACAGTAACTTCACAATGCAGAAACCTGACAAACACTATCTCAGCCTGGTGATCAAGGTCAACATCAACAGAGATAAGCACGTTGATAGTGTGAGCCCTTGATGGGATGTGAATATATTCAAAGAGGTAAGATTTCACTCATTCAGTAAATCTTTAATGCACGTAGGCTATGCAGAAATTTGTAAAGTATTGAGGACCTTCTACATACCAGGTACTGGTCTAAATGCTGAGGATTCATTCTCCCAGAGGGAGATAGACAATAGAGAAAGAAATAGGTAACACTCGGTATGATAAATGCCATGCAGAAAAGTATACCAGGATAAGAATACCATGCTGGCAACATGTTATTTTCTCAGGGGCAAGTGTAAGGACCTCTCTGGTAAGGAACATTTCAGCAGGAATCTCAGGGAAATGTAAGAGTCAGCCCTATAGCCCCTGAAGGAAGAGCATCCCAGGCAGAGATGGGTGTGGTCACAGCCTCTGAGAAGGCCCCCATGATCACTGCCTTTTGATATTTGCACTCTGAATAGAATCCTCCCATACTAAACAGGGGCTAACTCTACTTGACCAACAGAGCACATCAGAAGCAACATTATGTGGCTTCTAAGACTGAGTCAGAAAAGGAAGTGCAGCTTCTGTCTGCCTCGCTTGGCTTCTTCAATTAAAGGGAATCCAACCTTCATGTCCTCCAGACATGCGACTGCAAACACACAGAGAGGTCCCAGTGGCCAGGAACCGGAGCTCCTGCCAAGAGCCAACCCTAACATGCCATGCATGAGCAAGTCCCCTTGGAAGAAGATCCCTATCCTAGTTGAGTCTCAGATGACTTGGCCCTGTCAACATCTGACTGCAACCTCATAAGACCAGGAACAAGAACCATCTGCTAAGCTTCTCCTAGGTTCCCATTCCACAGAACCATAGGAGATCACAGAGGATTCTTGCGAAGCCACTAGATTTTAGGGTGATCCATTATGCAGTCTTAGATAACTGAAAGCACTAAGAGACCCCCAGCAGTAATATACATGTTGTATGCAAAGATTACTGGAGTGCCGGTTGGACCAATGTGGCTATATGGAATGAGGATGAAGTAGCAGGAGCCATACTAACGACAATGGACCAACTCTGAGAGGCATGCCAGCTATGGGGCATTTGGAGCCCTGCATGGCATTGGGAGGGCTGGGATTTAGCTCAGTGGGTAGAGTGCTGCGCTGCAGTCTCTGAGGCCCCGAGTTCAATTCCCAACACTGCAAAAATGGGAGAAGGGCCTGGCAATCCACTCCCAAGACAATCCTGAAGCACTCAGCCATTGAAAATCCTATGAACGTCACTATGAGTCGGATACCGACTGGACGGCACCTAACAACAACAACAATGGCATTGGGAACAGACAGCAACAGGGAAGTGGTGGAGACAGGAAGAACAACCTGGACATGACCACCCAGTTCCAGCAGGAGCTGCTGGTGGTCAGCTGTGGGAGGGCAGTTTCAGGATTTTTCCAAGGCAGAGCCAAGGCTTGCTAAGGTAGAGGAGCACAACAAGAACCACTCCAAGGTGCCTGGCCTGGACCACTATTAGAGTGGAGCTGCCATTTACTGATGGAAATGGTAGTTGGGAAAAGTCAATTTTCATTTTGTGACTTGAGTGATGAAATAGGGGAGGGGACAATGATGGCATAGATGGAGAATCAAGGACAACATCGACTGCTAGACGAAAGAAGGGTCTGCCCCTGGCCTTGGCCAGCATTGTTGGTGACAGGACAATGGCTGGGGCACCTGAGGCTACTTATAGCCACATGCCTTTTCTGCTGGAGATATTTTCTTGACCACCTAGTCTCTTTGCTTTGATGTCACAGGTAACATAGGTCAGAGAGGCCCTAGAAATGAGAAAAACAGCCAGCCAGTGGCTCATTCTTGAGATGACCCTTAGTAGAACTCAGAAGCATCCCAACTTCCATTTTGTTAAGAGGAACTACAAATCCATGTGAAATATTCCAGGCTTCAAATATGGTCATGCAACCCAATGCTTAAAGAATAATTATAAAGACCGTGAAGCGCGACAGTGGCACCTGGAGAAGCTGAGGGCCCCACTTGGAATAGTGGCTTTGGTTCTGAAGCTGTCGGTGCTTCTGACCCACCTTCCTGGCCTATAAAATAGGCTTTGAGAATCCCCTTGGCTTGTGTCACACATCTGCTGGGAGGCAGAGGGATGAGATCCAGGGAGTGACAAGGTTTGTAAACCACGGGCCCCCCAGAGCAGAGTGGCATTGCTGCTGTGGGTGGTGGTGCTATCCTGCAACCGCCAAGCCTGCGAAGCTGCCTCCCTTCATTAACCTTTGTTGACACCCAAATAATACCCCAGAGCGTAATTTGCTTACTCACATTACTCATTTATTTATTTAGCTAAAAGTCACTTATTTCCCACAGCACCTAACCATGCCTGACTGATGGTAAATTATTTTAAAGTGTTTGCTATAGGCAATGTTAATAGTGTATTCACTCATTAAGTCCACTAGGATTTTTTCCTTTGATACTGATTTTGTGCACATTACTGTCCTAGGCACTGTGGGAAATACCCAGCTTCAATTACAGCCAGGTGAACACACACCTGTGAACATCCAGCCCACTGAACGCTCAGTGGGAAGAGATCTGAAAATGCCAAAAGAGTCAGAAAAGCTGGGATGTCAGGAGAGCCTTCAGAGAAGAGGTAAGACCCAAAACAGCCTTTTAACCACAGCAGGATTCAGATTGGAGGAGAGGAAGGTGGGTAGTCAGGTGTGACCAGCCTTCCAGTCTGCCTGGGAATGAGGGATTTCCAGGATGGGAATGAGTAGTTTAAATGTTAGAACTAGGATAGTTGGGGGCAAACCAAGATGGTTGGTCACCCTAAGAGTTGTTGTTGTCGTTAGATGCTGTCAAGTCAAGTCTGACTCCCAGCGACCCTATGTACAACAGAACAAAACACTCCCCGACTCTGTGCCGTGCCCAATACTATGTCAGTACTTCTCTGCTATTCATAGGGCTTTCAATGGCTGATTGTTTCTGGATTGTTTCAAGAGTGAGTTGCCAAGTCCTTCCATTTTTGTGGATCTGGGTATTGAACTCAGGGCCTCAGAAAGTGCAGAGCGGCACTTTACCAATTGAGCTAATCCGCAGCCCACCATAAGAGTAGAATAACATAATGATTACAAAAATAAACGAAGTGGATAGCCTGGCTATGCCTCCTCAGACAAGTTACTTAACTTGTGTGAGCCTTATGGTTTTTTGTTTTTCGTTTTTTTAGTTACAAAATGAGTACACACTTTGTGAAGTAGTTTAAAGGACTAAATGAGAAAATAGAGTATAAATACTCAATAAATGGTAGCCATCAGCGCCAGCATAATTCCTGGCAAAGAGAAAGAACTGTGTTTCTCTGACATTTCTAGTATAGTGTTTGTCCTTCTGTGGCCAGATTCCCCAAACCATGCAGCTATCCCAGTTGTAGGAACTATATACCTGCTCCTCCTGGGAGGGCAACTCTCCTCTGTTCTGAGGCCAGTATAACACAAAGAAGGTCTAAAAACATTGTCGCCCAAACAAAGAGCTGCAACAAAAAGTTAGGCACAGTGTGAAACAGTGATCTGGTTTCTAACAAGATCCACATGTACTCCATATTCAACCTCTACAGCAGGGCTGCCTGCAGGGCCCCAGAGTCCCACCTGCTACCTTGGATGTTCCAGATAGGTTACAGGCAGCGTCTTGACTCAGGCTGGTCTGCTTGAGCAAGCGCCACCCTTTTTCCCCAGTCCTACCTGGTTAATGATTCATCCATCCAAAGTGAAAGTGCTCTGAGATGTACATGGACGACACCCAATCTTGTGGGAATCTCTGCCCCTTTTCTTTCATGCACCTGTCTTTGGGGGTTAGGTGCCACCCCTTCAACTGCACAGGGCTCTGGCCCACCAGCTGTCCTCACAGCCCCTAGGTGGAGGGAGAAGAGCGGCCTGACATAGCAATTCGTGGCATGAACCTCTCTGCAGAAAGCGCTCTCTTCATCCTTCTGCCTGCCAGCTTCCCACACCCTTCATTTCTGACCTAATTCCCCCACACTTGACCCACTTTCTGAACTGCAAGACGTCATCGCGGGGTGAGGGCAGAAGCAGGATAAATGTTTACACCATTTGAGGCACTAGCCTCCATCAATATATAGCAAAATATTTCTAGTTACATAAATATGTTTAATGTTGACATTTTTGGTATTTCAGGGCAGAAGCATAGGTCAGATGCAATATCTTCTTGGCTAATGACGCTTCACACTAGAATCACAGAGGTGAATGCTTCTCCCTCGCCAAGGTCTTCATTCAAAAGCCTTGATGGTTCTTTATCATTCTCCATCACTCCGCCAGCGAAACACAGGCCAGAGGCAGTCAGGTGTGTAAGAGACAGTGCGTTCCCAGACTTGCACTGCTGGCAGAAGGGAAAGTGGCCTTTGGGAGCCTCAGGTAGCTAGGTTTGCACGCAGAGGTGGGTGGGGAGCCTCTTGCAAATAGAACAGGGCCGGGAGACTTCAGAGGCTACTGTGGTATTTCAGGCAAAAGGAAAGAAGGCAGTCTTGGTGGGCCTAGTTTGCAAGCAACTGAGGAGACAGTGTCTAAAGACCTGGAGTGCTGGTTGGAGAAGGAAGCCAGGGACCACCTTCTTTCCTGACTAGACAAAAGGCCGGGGGGAAGGGACTGGGGGACCCATCCCCATGCAATCACGAGAGAGAGAGTTGTGGTGCCTGGGGACAAGTAAGGGAAGTGATTAACTCCAGGGTCCTATGGGACTGTGAGGATGCCCTGAAGCAGGCATCAGGTCTAGGCTATGCTTGGTTTTGTCCCCAAACCCAGAACATGGGCAGAGAGTGGGAGAAAGTGTGAGATTCCCTGGCCAGACTGCAAAAAAGAAAAAAAAAAAAAAAGTAAAGCAGGTGAGATAGCACCAGGAAAAGAAATGGGGTGATAAGGAGAAAAGAAGGCAAGTGAGAAAAGATGATGATGAGGGCGTTTTCATCTAAAGCTCTGTGCAGGTAAAATTTATAATTAAGAACATGGTCTTCCAGGCGCAGTGGTACACGCCTGTAATCCCAGAAGCTTGGGAGGCGGAGGCAGGAGGATTGCAAGTTCAAGACCAGAGGCAGTCTGCGTGCGTAACTTAGCGAGATCCTGTCTCAAAAAGTAAAAAAAAATGGGCTGAGGGTGCAGCTCAGTGGTCCAGCACTTGCAGAGCATGCAAGCGCAAGGCCCTGGGTTCAACCCCCAGTACCACACACACACAAAAAAAACATGGTCTAAACTGGGTGCCACAGCACACACATCTATAATCCCAGCAACACAGAAGGCTGAAGCAGGAGGATTATGAATTCGAAGCCAGAGGCTGCCTGCAACTTAATGAGTCCCTGTCTCAAAATGTAAAAAATAAATATAAAAAGGACATGGGGGTGCAGCTCAATGGTGGAGCGTCTGCCTAACATGCATGAGTCCCTGGGTTCAAACCCAAAATACCGCAAAAATTAAAAATTAAAAATGAAAAGAATGTGGTCTGTTTCTAAGACTTGAAAGACTCATTTCCAAACCGCAGGTTCCCTGGCTTCATACTCTATAGTTTATCAAGCCTGGAGCTGATTGTTTATGCAGCTCTGGGGTGATTCCCATGCGTAGCAAGGAAGCAACTCCAAAGCACATAAGAGCTGCCCTGCCCTCAAGACACTACAGCCGACTCAAGATGATATAACAGAATGAAGGAAAGAATGTTTCAAGAACCAAGATCCATTATAGAAATGGCTTTTGAATATTGACTCAGGGTAGAGACATCTGGGCCCTCTGTCTTCCCTTGAGGTACAGCAGGTGCAGCCCACTGTCCTGCAGCTGCCTCTTCAGTAAAACTGCCCGCTGGGCTTGGGCATGAGAGGTGGGGCTTGGGCATCTACTGCCACATTCTATGGGCTTGTGGCTCCTCCCCGCTTCCAACATACTCAGTGACACTTGTCCTCTCCCTATGTCCCCAGCTGAGTCCATTGAGGACCCTCCCAAGACCACCCCAAACACACACATCCCTTCATCCCTCTACCCAAAAATTCAACAAACATTTCTTTACTCCAGGTATCGATAGCTAGCTTTCCTCTCACTTCTAACACAAGCTGCTAGTGCAAACAGCTGTGTGGTCCCCTTCACTTTTGTAGGTCACTATAGACTGTCTTGAACCCACGTGGTGAGAGGCTGAAGGCTGCGTCTCGTTGGGTGTTTCTTTATAGCCATCTGTAAGATAAAACATACAGCAGCGGATCAGACAGCAGATCTTTTCTTTCCTTCTCTTCTCCAGCTTTACACTCCCCCAACCCACCCAGAGAAGCCCCCTGCATCTCTATGCTTGCCAGATGAAGCCATTACCAGTTTATCTCTGTTCCTGCCTGAGACCATACTCTGCTGCCACAGTAGAGGACAACCCAAGGAACCCTGAGCACAGCCCTTCCCTAGTAATAATGGCCCCGCTGGCCAAAGAGTAGACATAGGGGGAGGAGAGTTTGACATTTGTGGAGAGAGAGGACCCCCTTCAGCTTCATTCACCTGCTTGCCCTCTTCAATGCCATTGAGCTGCTCTCTTCCTTTAGCTCTCTCTTAGTTGGCTTTTTGTGTCACTGGGACCAAAATACCTGACAGAAACAATTCAAGGGAGGAAGAATGTATTTGAGCTCACGGTTTCAGAGAGTCAGTCCTCACTGGCAGGGAAGGCATGGTGGTAGAGGCTCTTCACATCACAGGAAAGCCAGGAAGAAAAGAGCTTCCCAGAACAGGAGGTTGGGTAATTTTCAAAGGCCTGTCCCCTGTGACCTACTTCCGCCAGCAAGGTCCCAGTCTCCCAAAGGTCCACAGCCTCCCAAAACATTGCCTCCAGCTGAGGACCAAGTGTTCAAACATGAGCTCATGGGGGCCATTTTGTACTCAAACCATAACAAGTTCCATCCACCTGCCTGGGACCGACTGTTTCCTCCTTGCTTTCCTCCCACTACCCAAGCTTCCATCTGGCATGTCTTCCCCAGATGGGCTACGCTTGGGCTCTGAAGAAGGAGGCCCAGAGTACTCCAGAGCCTCCCTCTGTCTCTCTGGGCTGGGCCTGACATCCGTGTGAGGTGGGCTGTTGGGAGGCTGCTGCACCCTCTTTGCACCAGCTGCTGCAGCACTGCATGACACCCCAGGACCAGGGCAGACGAGGTGAGGGAAGAGGTTGGCGATGGTGGGAGGGTAGCAAAGGCAGAGCAATCTCAAATTCTGAATAAAATTTGAAGGACAACAACAAAAAGCAAAACCCAACAACAAAACAGCCTACATGGGCTCATTTCTGCAGCTGTGACCCAAATCTGGGAAACCAGTGAATCCTGGAAAAGTGTCCCTCAACTCTTCAGCTCTGTGACTTTGGCCTCGGAAGCCAGGCCTCAGCTGGACACTATGGCTTGGCAATTCCACATGCTGTCGTCAGGGTCTGCAGGGAAGGAATGGCGAGCGAGCTCCCGCTCTGGCTCCCACCAGCTGCCCCCAGTGACCTTTCCCTCAGTGGATTCTCCAGCATCCTCTCATCCAGGTGGCCTTGGGCCAGCCCAGGGAGAAGCACAGGAGGATCCTTGTCTCCTCAGTTTCTTTCCAGAAAGGTCCCAACACCATCCTGCTGCTCCTCCCTCCTCCCACCTGCACCTCCTGACCTCCACATCCACCCTTAAGGGAATTGCACCAGGAAAACAAAACACAAAAAAACAAAAAGTGACGTTCAAGACCACAAGGACAGCTCCAGCATCTGTGGGAATAGGAACGTTAGGTTTCAGAACCAGAATTTCGACATAAGTCAGACCAGGGCTAATATATTTTGTCAAGGGTTAATACGTTTGTTGTTGAATTCTGTAGTCAGGTACAGCCTGTGCCCCATACATGACCTCTTTCGGTGATGCAGCCCCCACAGATGGTAAAATGAGATCAAGAAAGTTCACCTGCGGGCTTGAGACTACAAGGCACCTGAGACCCCCTCCTGTAGAAACGGAAATACCAGGACAGCTGTTTCAGCTGCTAACGGCTCTCCTCACCCCTCCCTCATCCCGTGACTACTTATAAAAACCTGCCCTTGTCAGCCATAAAGGGCTGATGCCCGTTGCTTACCTCAACAATCCCTGTACCCAGGGGGACCAAATAAAAGCTATTTGGGTACAACACTCAAGCCTTGTGGGTTACTCTCAGTTCATTGTCCACCATACCTAACAAGGACCAAGAAGGACAAGGAAAAGCACATGTGCCCTTCCCTGACATGTAAACAAGTGTGGTACACAGGAGAAAACATCAGAACATGCCCAGCCCAGCACCCTGGCAAGTGGCCACAGCCTGCAGCCAAACACGACAGACTTTTCCCATCTCCTGCAGCCAGGCGCCCCGGCCATGCTGCCCAAGACTGAGTTCTGTGGAAGCAAAGCTAAGCAACGCCAGTCGTTCTGACATTTGCCATGTCCTCTCAAGAAGCCCAGGAGTAGAGAAAGCAGAGGACCCCAGGGAAGCATCTCTCAGGGCAGCCCCATCAGCCTTGAGTACTCCCTCATCTATCTGAACTTCTTTTTCCCAGCCCCCAGCTCTTTTCTGTTCTACAAAATAAGACTAATAAAAACTCACAGGTTTCTTGTATTAAAAGAGAAGCCTGGTCTTAGTTACACTTATGGCCATGACTATCTCATTTCTTGGCTGATGGACAGAGATTTATTGGTCGCCTACTGTATGCCAAAGGCTATACACATCGCCTCATTTTATCTTCACAATAGCTCTCAAAGGATGGTATTATTATTCCCATTTTATGAAGAGGCTTTAGTTAATCATTTGCTAATAATAAGTAATAATTCCCAGGCAGGTGTGCAGACCTCAAAGCCCGTTCTTTGCTCTGTAGGGCTTGGCCCTGCTCTCTACAGCAGAAAGCATACCCAAGATTTGGATACGCGTGGAGGGAGCAATTAGAATGTGGGTGACATGGAGAATTAAGTTGTTACCCTGAATGGGACCCACTTGTGCAGGGAAGCTCTAAGCAGAAGGTGAGACCTGAGCAGGCCTCACATGGGGGATGGGAGAGACTGAGGAACAGACAGAAGAAGCCAAGGCCCAGAGGCCAGTGAGGCCTGGAGCCTACTGGGGCTCAGGTGAGGGCTGGCAGAAGGAGGTGGAAGCTGGGCTTGGTAGGTGTAGCAGGTCACAGAGACCATGGCAAGTGTCTGGGAATCTTCCTTCCTTCTAGAAACTATGCTGTCCCCACCCTTCTCCTACCCACCGAGGGCACAATGCCAACTGGGCCAAGTTTGCCTTCATCTTCTGCAGCCTCCTCAGCCTCACCCCCCACCCCTGGGGGTTCCCCTCCCATCTTAGCACCTGAGGCACTAGTTTCTCCAACTCTTCTGTTGGCCCTCATCATTTGTGAGCAATGTGGTCTCTTCTCCCACTCAGTCACAGTCCTGGAGGCTAAAAGTCCAAAATTAAGGTGTTGGCAGGGCCAGGCTCCCTCTGAAGCTTTTAGGAGAGAATCCTTCCTGGTGGCTCTAGCCATCCTCAGTGGTTCTATTTGTTTCTCTCACTATGAAGCCCAGGCTGGCCTTAACCTCACGATCCTCCTGCCTCAGCCTCCCGAGTGCTGGGATTACAGGCGTGCACCACCATGTCCAACTCCTCCTAATAGTTCCTCATCTTGGAGCACCATCACTCCAATCCCTGCCTTCGTCTTCACATGGCCTTCTTCTCTGTGTGTCTTCTTCTAAGGATACCAGTCATTGAATTTAGAGCCTACCCTAACGTCATTTGCATTCTTAACTAAATATATCTGTAAAGTCCCAATTGCCAAGTTGGGTTCTATTCTGAGATTACAGGTGGACATGGATTTGGAGGGACACCATTCAACCCAGCACAGAGGGCAAGGGTGGAAATGGTGAGGGCGAGACCTCAGATGGAAAGGGGTCACATATGGACCCCAGACTTTATCCAGGGACAGTGATGAAAGGGGGAGGTATTTAGGCCAGAAAGTGACAGGATAGAATTTAAGCTTTATAAATCCATGCTGCCTACAGCACAGAGAGGAGGCTGGGTGTGAGCAAAACTAGATATAGACGAGCAATGTGCAATGCTGCCAACGCCATTCAGGTGGGAAATATGTGTAGAAATTTAGGAGATGAATTGACGAGGTTTGGTTGTGACTTGGAAGTGAGAAGGCAGGAAAGGAGTCACATTTTGTCCTCAAGTTTCTGACTTGAGCAACCAAAAGAGAACACAGGGGGTGTGAGAGGGAAGGAGCAGGTATTCCAAGTGGCGTCTTCGAGAAGACTCTGGACAGGATATATTAGACTTGAGTTCAGGGTAGAGGCAGGGGCTGGGTACTGAGCCTACAGACCGAACAGGAGCCAAGAGAAGAGCAAGATGGCCCAGGGAGCATGTGTGGCACGAAAAAGGCTCAGAACAAGCCCAGAGGAGTGTCAACAGACACAGGGGTCAGGCAGACTCAGACTCCCGAGAAGACCAAGCAGGGCAGAAGGAAAGGCTGGGAGAGAAGACGGCAGAGAAGTCACACGCACAGAGCATCGAACCTTTCCTTGACTCTGCCCAGTTCTGTGCAGTTCCCTGCCCACCCCACCACAGAAGTTAAAGCACTTGACCTTCAGCAGGGGAAGAGAGGATAGCTTCATAGTATGTGCAGCCCCCTATTTATTTACTCCAGCATGTTCTGTGCCTTTGCCATTTAATCACAGCCTATACTAGGCAATGCCTGCAGCTGTAGCCCCGTGGCAACCCATCCCATCAGATCTCCGAAGCTAAGCCAGGTCAGGCCTGGTTAGTACTTGGATGGGAGACCGCCTGGGAACACCAGGTGCTGTAGGCTTGGGAGATGGACCTGGCAACCCACTCCCTAAAATCAATCCATTGAAAACCCTATGAACAGCAGAGAGGCACTGACAATAGTGTTTCCCCTGTTGTATGTAGGGTTGCCATGAGTCAGATACTGGCTCGACGGCACCTAACAACAACAACATACTAGGCAAAACCTCGTTCTCAGTCCATTCATGTCCTTGTGCCAAGCTGCGGGTTATTTGGAACCTTCCACTGTACCATCCCTAGCAGAGAACCCCCGCACCTGCTATTCTGCAACATGGCAGCTTTAGCCCCACATAGCTACTGATCACCTGAAACAAGTCCAAGTCTGAATTGAGAAGTGTTGTAAATATAAAATACACAGCAGATTGCAAAGACTTAGTGTGAAAATAAAGGTACAACCTTGGGAATCATTTTTATATTAACCACGTAAGATAATCTTTAATATATATTGTTGTTGTTAGGTGCCATCGAGTCGGTATCCAACTCATAATGACCCTCACAGGGTTTTCAATGGCTGAGTGCTTCGAGATTGCCTCAGGAGTGGATTGCCAGGTCCTTCTCCCATTTTTGTGGTGCTGGGAATTGAACTCGGGGCCTCAGAGACTGCAGCGCAGCGCTCTACCCACTGAGCTAAATCCCAACCCCTTAATATATATTGGGTTAATTAAAATGTATAATTAAAATTCATTTCACCTGTCTCCTTTTACCTTATTTAATATGGCTACTAGAAAACAGACAGGCGTATACGCATGGCTCCTGTTACATTTCTGTTGGGTAGTGCTGCTCAGGGGCCTTTCCTGAGTCAAGACATACAAAGAGCTGGGGTGCAGCCCAGTGGTAAGGCCTCCATGGCATATGTGAGGTTCTGGGTTTGATCCCCAGCACCGCAGAAAAAGAAAGGAATAAAAAAACCAAATGACTTACCAGAGACACAGAATGGTATCTGTCTCCTCAGAGCCATGCTCTGATGAGGTCATGAGAAGGAAGAATGATTTGCCCTACTGTGTGCCTGGGGTTTCATGGGCTTTCATTTTATGTCTTATAACTCCTAATAACCATTATTCTCTCCTCTCTAGCCAATTTTTTTTAAAATAAGAAAACCAGAGGCCAAATTTTAACTCATATCCATTCAATTCCTAAGCCCATAATTTCCCCAATACATGATGTTATGAAATCTAATTGTTTATGTAATAGTCTTCAAGATACCCCCTTCCGAGAACAATCTTCTATCAATTACATCATCTCATTGGCAACAGAAGAAAATGTTGACACCCGTAGTTCCTCAAATTAGATGTGTATTTTTCAATTTTGTTTAAATTTATAATGTGTAATGTAGGTACATGGCAGAAAATTAAAAGGTACAAAGGAATACACAAGAGAATTCAGTCACCAGCCACCCTTCATTCCCACCCTACCCTTGCCAACAACATGCCATGCCTGTCCTCCCAGTTAGAGTGGAGGCACAAATACAACCAAAGATGTGTGTGATTGTATAATCTCTGGGGGAAAAAATAGCAGTTTATCCCCCACTCCAGATGCTGCTCTCTGATCCTAACCGTCCGTCTCGGAGACCCTTCCATATCACTGCGTAAAGATCCACCTTTAATTGACATCTGTCATGCTTAAGTGAAAAGAATTTACTAAATTGCAAGGTCACACTCAAGTCAGGAAACAGAGCTCAGAGAAGAGTTATTTGTTTGCTTCAGCAGCAACAGTGACAGAGAGAAGACAAGAAATGAGGCCACTTGACCCCCCAACACACCGCCAGGGTTTGCTGCTTCTGTGTGACCCACCCAGGAGCCCCATTATGAAACAATAGAAATAATCTCACCAGCTGTAAAGCTGACATGGAGATTAAACAAGCTACTGGAATCCTCAAACAAGAAACGTCAGTGTCATTCTTATTATGGAAATTTTTTTATCTGAACCACGGCTGAGAATTTGAAGAAACATAAGGGAAGGGCAGAAGTATTTGGGCAGGGGGGAGTTTCCTCCCCTGGAATTACCCACTGGGCATCCAGCCCTGCCCCCTCCCCAATACTGCTCCAGACTGGGGGGTGGGGGCAGATCCCAGCTACCTCTCTCAAAGGGAAGAGCTCAGGTGTGGCTGCCCACTCCTGCCTCTCGCCTTCATTTTAAGTGGAGCGGGTGACCACAGGTCCGGGGCCCCCAAGGATAAACCTTCCCAGGAAGGAGACTCCACTCGCAGGGCTGAGTCATAAACACAGACGGACACCCACCAGCCCTGGAAACCTGGAGCAAGGTGAGTGGAAAACCTGCCTCAGTGTGGGAGCAGCTGGTTGTTTACACGTGGTGGGCCACAGCCTGACAGATTTTCCAGGCCCTGGCCCAGGACCAGTGAGAGAGCTGAGGGTCCAATGGCTCCCACAGCCTCTGCTCCCGCCCAGATGTGGGAAGCAAGGTGAACAATGGAAACTACAGCAAGATTATGCCAGCCTACAGGCCTGGCTTGTGACAGCTACACAGGCAGCCTACAGATTAAAGGCTCTCTGATGCCTCAGTTTACTGGTGGTCAGGCCCATGGCCTTGGTGTCTAGGAACTCCTTCTTCTTACTGCTTCCTAGGTTTCCCCTGGCTTGGGATCTTGAGGGGAAAGAAAAGCTAAAAACAAATCTCTGTGAAAGGAAAAGCAAACCCAGATTTACCCAAGCTGAATCCAGCCCACCCGGATGAGCCCAGGGTGCCTTCCCAGCTTCTCCAAGATGGCTCCACGGCCCCAAACAGGGACACCTTCTTCAGCAGTGTGCACACAAAGATGGAGCTTGCCCCGGTGCTTCCTGAGCCTATTAGAGGGCCCCATGAGGCCCAGAGCCTGCAGAAAGGTGCTTTTCTTTACCTTGGCTCTGCAGCTGGCTAAGCTTCGTGTTGCCTCCACCCAGGGAGATGGAAGATAGGTCCACCCATCCTGTTTATAGAAAGGGTGTGAGGAGAGCAAAAAGACATACTCCTCATCCTCTAGCTGAGCGGTTTCCCCAGCCTGCTGGTGTCTGAGCAGCTGTCAACCTAAAAGTGGAGACACACTGAGTGTGAGAATAAAGAGTTAATTCGAGCCAAAATGGGGATGGCCACCTGGAGGAAAAAAATACCCATCCTAGTTGCCTGGAATAAGTTTTCCCAAAATGGAATCCAAGGGGATCGGGTTTTTATAGATTAAAAACAACAGCAATAATAATAACAATGAGGGTACAGCAGACTGGTTGTTAAAATCACATTGGTTGACAAGAATGGCAAAGGACGTTGGTTGGTAGTCAGGACTTATGACATACAATCCTGGTAAGAATTTCAATAAGTAGGAAAAAGGCTTATAGTGGGGCTATTTGTTATCTTTTTGGTGTTAGGGAGCTAGCAGAAATGTGCAGTGCTGGGTTGGAATGACCTAGGTGACTATGGTCTCATGCCACCTGCTTCCTCCAGGAGTTAAGAAGTGTGTGACCTTATTTTGTGACATTTTAAATGTTTCCTCAGCAGTTTCTTTAAAATTTAAATATATACTTACCATGTAGTTCAGCAATCTAGAAATTTAATCAGCAACCAGGCATGGGGGCTCAGGCCTGTAATCCCAATGACTTGGGAGGTTGAGGCAGAAGGATCATAGATTAGAGGCCAGAGGCAGCCTACATAACTTGGCAATACCCTGTCTCAATTTAAAAAATAAAAAAGGGGTTGAGGGGTACAGCTCAGTGGCAGAGCACTTGCAAAGTATGGGCAAGGCTCTGGGCTCCCAAGTACCATAAAAATAAACAAAACCCAAAAAAACTTATACATGGATGTTTATAGCAACTTTATAATTATAAAAAAATGGGCACAACCCTTCAACTGAGGAATGGATAAATAATCACATATATAGTGAAACACTACTCAGCAATAAAAAGGAACAAAATATTCATGTTTGTCTCAGAGTTGAATCTCATGCTTAGTGAAAGAAGCTAGACTCAAAAGGCTAATGTCTGATTTCATTTAAATGACAGTCTAGAAAGGACAAAACTATAAAAACAGATGAGTAGTTGAAAAACTGGAAGCTGGAGGCGGGGAGTTGACTACAAAAGAGGAATTTTTCGATGCCATGGATCCATTCTGTATCTTGATTGTAGTATAGGTTAGACATTGTATGCATTTGCATAAACTTGCAGGACCACAATGAATCTCACTGATTCTCTGTATCTAAGTCATAATCTTTACACATATACTCCTATCAGAAAAGACATGTTTGAGAATCTATTCCATAATAGAAAAGCACCAACACAGAAGCTTTGTTTATATTGCACAAACCATTTGATGACCTATCGATGGAAATCTAAAGAATAAATGGTGGAGCCATCAAGGAATGGAATTTAGCCATTTTTCCCTCTTTTTTGCAGATTTTATTTTATTTTATTTTATTTCTCTATTGGTAAATGATGGTGGGGTACAGAGCAATACAGCATTGGCTTTTTCCATTATGCAACTATTACATCACTTTTAGTTACACTTTTATCAACTTACAAGGTGTATGGAACCTTATGACTAGTATGTAGTAAAATTCAAATGTATATTTGGGTTATATTCCTCTATTTTCCCAATGTACTCATGAAGTCGTGTTGTCTACATTGAGATTATCTTCTTCCCCTGTGTCCCTTTACATTGAATCTCCTCCCCATTCCACCTTCCACGATCTTCACTTCCCTCTCCTAGTTCCCTCCCTCCTTCTTTCTACTCTTTATACTGTCCCTACCTCAGACTTAGCCATTTTTTAAAGAAGCATGATACTTATGCCTGTTACTGTGGAGAGATTTTTCACTTTAAGAATAGCACGATACTGCAAGTATCAGATATTGAATGATGCTGTTTTTAAAAATAGCCATGAGTTCACTAATAGATAAGTCATGATTGTACACACATACAGTCACACATAACTTAGCAATAGGGATGTGTTCTGAGCGTCGC
This sequence comes from Pedetes capensis, assembly GCA_007922755.1. Lineage (NCBI taxonomy): Eukaryota > Metazoa > Chordata > Mammalia > Rodentia > Pedetidae > Pedetes > Pedetes capensis. Next base: position 13,684 of record VMDO01017321.1, on the reverse strand, counting down.
ATCCTTAGGTGATTCCATACTGAGGATTTGCTCCAGCAACTGTTTTCCTCCACCATCAGCTTGTCTAGAGTTTCCAAAACCTCTTCAGCTCCCTTCGCATCAGCCCTTGCAGGCTCACCACTCACTGTCACGTTGTCAGTGGACACCCAGACTCAGCACTAAATTCAACATCATAGTTGAGTCCAGCTTTTCTTTTCACAAATGAACTGTCACAAATGAACTTTCTTCTGTGGCCATGATTTTCATGGTGCTGAAAGAGATAGGCTTCTGTGTATGGCCTTCAATCCAGGTCTTTAGAAATTTCTCCATAGCTAAGAAAGGCCATTAGTGAATTTGTGTTAGTCTTGCTGCCTTCAGTGAACCAGGACCTTCAACAGCTTCCTTTACGTTGGTCTTGTTCTTCCAGATTATAGCTATGGTGAAATAACTATAAACTGGAAAGCAAGTAACCACCGCTGATTTCCCATCTTTGTAGTCCCTAATCATTTTGAATTTTGTCTCCAGGTCAACCTCTCAATGTGGCCTCTTACTGGCACTTCAGGTGCCCTCAAGTTGCATCCAACTCATAGTGACCCTATGTGCAGCAAAACAAAAGACTCCCCAACACTGTGCCATACCCAGCGCTATTGTCAGTGCTTCTCTGCTATTCATAGGGTTTTCAATGGCAGATAGTTTTAGGAGTGGACTGTTGGGTCCTTTTCCCAATCCTACAGTACTTGATAAACCAGGCGGTCTCCCATCCAAGGATTAACCAGGCCTGACCCTGCTTAGCTTCCTAGATCTGATGTGATCAGATGCCAGGGTGGTATGGCTGTAGACACTGGCAACATTAGCAGTTGGTTTTGTATACTTTGGGGGTTATGATGGCCAAAACAAGGCAAGATTAAATCAAGATCAGAGAAAACAATTCAACCAAGAGGCCTGGCAAACTGAAATGGAGGAGGCTGCAGCTGGCACTACACAGCAGACTGTTTTCATAGTAAACTTTTTTTTAATAAGTAGAAGTACACTCTAATAATATAAACTATAGTATAGTAAGTACACTAACTGGTAGCATAGTCATTTATTACCATTATCAAGTACTACACACTCTACATAATTGTATGTGTTATACTTTTTATACAGCTGGCAGTGCAATAGGTTTGTTTACACCAATATCACCATGAACACCTGAGTAATGCATTGCACTAAGATGTTATAATGCCTATGACATCACTTTGAGATAGGAATTTTTCAGTGCCATTATAATCTTATGGACCACCATTGTATACATGGTCCATCATTGACTGAAACATCACTATAGAGCACATGATTGTACATAAAGAAAACCAGCCAGCACAGTGGTACACACCTGTAATCCCAGCAACTCTAGAAGTGGAACAAAGAAGATCATGAGTTGGTGGCCAGAGGCAGCCTGCTTAACTTAGTGAGACCCTGTCTCAAGATAAAAAATAAAAGATGGGCTGGGAGAGCAGCCCAGTGGTGGAGCACTTGCAAAGTATGTGCGAGGCCCTGGGTTCAACCCCAAAGTACTGCAAACAAATAAACAAACAACAACAACAACAAACCTTGGTGCATGCCTATAATCTCAGTGACTCTGGGGCTAAAGCAAGAGAATCAAGAGTTCCAGGCCAGAGGCAGCCTGGGCAACTTAGCAAGACCTTGTTCAAAATTTTAAAAAAATTTAAAGGGGGCTGGGAATGTAGCCCAGTGGTAGAGCACTTGCCTGGCATACAAAAAACCCTCAGTTCAACCCTGAAATACAAGGAAGGAAGGAAGGAAGGAAGGAAGGAAGGAAGGAAGGAAGGAAGGAGAGAAAGAAAGAAGGAAAGAAGGAAAGAAAGAAAGAAAGAGAAAGAAAGGAAGGAAGGAAGGAGGGAAGGAGGAAAGAAAGGAAGAGAGGAAGAAAGAAAGAAAAGGGAAGGAAGGAAGGGAGAGAAGGAGGAAAGTAGGGAGGGAAAAGCTGTGGGAGGTGGCACTAGTCAGGTACCATTGTGACTCAAGTTGGAATGCAGAAACAGAGAAAGTTAACATGAGTGGGAAAGGAAGGCCAGGGTGGAGAAGAGGGAGGGAAGAAGAGGGTAGAGGGTTCAAAGGAAAGAGGGAGGAGTCACTAGCACTAGCCTAAGCGAGCTGTGGCTACAGACATTTCCTTAGCTTGGTTCTCTCCTCCTTGCGACTGGGATTTCTTAACATGTCAGTCTCACCAAAAGGGGAGAAAAAGAGAAATGTGAAAATTCCCTTGGAAAGATCGACAGCCTCCACCCCACAAGGTGCGAGGACAGGGTTGTTCAGCATTGTTCTGGCCAGGTCACAGCTGGCCAGGATGGAAGGAGGGGCTTGCTCCTTTGTCGTGGGCTGACTTCTTGGAGCCAGGCCAACGTGAGCATTGTGCGGGCTGGGGAGAAGAGCACACTGGGAGTAGAACCGATATCTTTTGGAGCACAGGAAGCAGCAAGGGCCACCAAGGCAAAAGACCAGTTTTCCAAGACGCTGGAGCAGAGCCAAAGTCATTCTCTAATGAATGAACTTGGAAACCCAAAGAATCAGTCAATAAACCCTGAGGCTCATGTACTGCATGCCCAGCTCTGCACGAGCTGCTAAGGAGAAGGTATGAGGAAATACGTGCTATACACCAGCAAGCAGATCTCACGAGTTTATGATTTCATTAGAGAGAGATTTAAAAAGTAAAGAGCACTAAACAGTTTTTACACAACAAATGGAGCTCAGAAGAGAGGGAGGCTCTGGAGAAGTAATTATGGAACCCATAAACAGTGCTCAGGCCTCCCTTTCTTCATCTTCTTTACCTTACCCAGTCCCAGGCTCCTGTGTCCTTGCCAGGGAGAATTTGCAGTGGGGCTTCCTGGTTTTCCAAGGTCAAAGCTCAGCTGGGGAGAAGAGATTTTGAGAAGAAAGATTTTCTTAGACTAAAAGTGGGGATTGGGGAGGGGTCTGTGGGACCCAAGATCAATAGGAACTTGTGACTACCTCTCTGAAAGTGTCCCAAACTGACAGACCCTCTGAAGGAATAGATTAGTTCACACCAGGGATGCCAGACCTAAGGCTCTGGGCTTGCCACTGAAGCTCATGGCCCCAAGGTGACCAGCAAGATGCAGAGAAGTAGAACCGTGGTGATCACACCTGCCAACCAGTGGACATCTCCTCTGTTACCAGCATTGGACCAGGGACACATGGCAAGAGGGGCCTGGAGCCTTTACCCCGCCAAGTTAAGGATCGGAGAGTGACCAAAGAGAAAGAATTGGGCTGAATTTCTGGGCCGCCCCGTAGGATTGGGATATGGAATCAACACTGAGGTGTTTTATAGGAAATAAGGAACAATATTGCTTGAGAACCCAGGTTGGGGAATTGGGAGTCATCACATCTTCCAGTCCTGGACATGAATAGGTCAGATGAAGTGGGGTTTGATGTGGCCTTTGGAGAGATAGGTAGGACCTAGGGGAACGAAGGAAAGGAGCAGAACAGGTTGGGCAAACATGGCCGTCCAGGTGAGCAGAGAGTGGGTGGAAATGACAGCGGAGAATGGGCTGAGCTGGAGCGTATGGGCCAAACTGGAGAGTGGAAAGAAGCCCATGCTCAGCGTCTCTCTTCCTCACTATCAAAGCATTTCTGCCACTGACCATCCTCATGGACTCAGCCACAGCCCGTCTGTCATGTGTCAGGATGTGAAGTGCACGGGCTGTGCCTACTGTGAGCTCAGAAGTGACAGAGATAAGAAAAGCCCGCCCAGGCAGAGTGCCATGTTCATGATGGAGGTGGTCAAGGTGTGTCTGTGGATTCAACCAAGTCCTCCCGAACTCCTTTTTTTTTTTTTTTTTTTTTTTGTGTGTGTGTGTGTGTGTGGTACTGGGGGTTGAACCCAGGGCCTCGCACCTGCATGCTCTACAAGTGCTGGACCATTGAGCTGCACCTCAGCCCATTTTTTTTTTACTTTTTGAGACAGGGTCTCGCTAAATTACGCAGACTGCCTCTGGTCTTGAACTTGCCATCCTCCCGCCTCCGCCTCCTGAACCGCTGGGATTACAGGCGTGCACCACCACGCCCGGCCCTCCGAACTCCTTCTTCAGACCAGGCTAAGCACTGGGGACACAGATGAATAATCCATTTCTCAAGGGCCACGCTGGCAAGATGCAGAGAGATCATGGACGGCTGAAGAAGTTCTCCTCGAACTGGGCCCATAAAAGCTGATAAGATTCCATCAGTATCTAGGGAGGAGGCAGGTGTTCCACAGCTGTGGTATGGATGGCATGTGGGACCAGCGGCCTGTGTAACATCCCAGATGACAAACGGGTGAGGTGGGCTGAAAGTGGACCAACCTGAGAAGAAGATCTGAGTAACAGGAGAGGCAGGCGAGGCAGGAAAGGACATTTGAATAGGCCGTAAAGTGTCCCAGATGGCACCTAAAGGTCTTTGCCCTTTAGGCTGTGGGCTCCTAGGGCAGCATAAGATTTCTAACTGAAAGTCAGGCACATTTAGAAAAGCTCCTCCCCCTTCCTAGTGAATGGCCAATAGTGCTGGGTGGGGCTGGCTTTTTCCACATGGGGACTGTATCATAGCAAAGATAACTCACAACACAGTTATATAGTGGCCATCTCTGAGTAACTGCTCTCCCTGAGCTAGCAGTGGACACTAACAAGAGCCTAAGGAGGCCCTCAGTCCTCCCCAGCATGACCCCTGAGGTCTGGAGGGGTCTGCGTGTCCTCTTTGAATAGCTGATACCAGGAATTCCTTATTTCTTCAGTCAAATGAGAAAAGACAACAGAGGATCCCCTGGCACAGCAACTTCTGATTCCCATTCCCTCCCAAAAAGAGGAGACTGAGGAGCACCTGAGCCCTCAGCAAGACTCAGGTGTACTTCCTGTGTCCCTAGAGTGCTCAGACGGAGTCTGGGACAGCCAGGCTTAGTTAACCAGGATGCAGGATGCATAGAATGTAGCCCCAGGTGTCTGGATCAGGGGATGGGGGTGAGGGGCAGGCACACATGTACTTATAGGGCTCCTGATCACAGGCTATGGGGTAACCCAGTCCTGATGCCCCAGACCAAGGATTGCAACAGGCCGGGCCTTTGAAGGTACCAGCAAGTCAGTCTCCCTGGGAGGCCATTATCCTCATGAACCCGGATGTTATGAGCAAATTGCACTATATGCCTATCTGCTCACAGGAAGTCCTATACTGCTAAAGTCAAACTCCAGAAGCCGCCCAGGCTTTAAGCTGGGCAGCTATCTTTTCACCAATATTGGGTACCCAAAATATGTGCATTGATATAATGGCAGATGGATCACAAAAAGACCAACCCAATAGGGGGTTGTGGTATATGAAAGTGGGAGGAGATTTTCCATCCTTCACCCTGGGATGTAGGCAGTGGTGGTAGAGGTGGTGGTATTCAAGGGAAAGAATAGGAGTTGCAGATCTGTTAAATCAGAATTTCTGGCCATTAGTAATGAGGCAGGCGTTTAGCTCAGTTGGTAGAGTGATTGTTGTGTGTACTCTGAGATCCCGAGTTTGATCCCCAGCACCACAAAAAATGGGAGAAGGACCTGGCAGCCCACTCTGGAAACAATCAGCCATCAAAACCTTATGAATAGCAAAGAAGCACTGACATAGTGCCAGGCATGGCACAGCATCGGGGAGTGTTTTGTTCTGTTGTACATAGGGTTGCTACGAGTCAGACCTGACTTGACGGCCACTAATAAGTAATCAGACATGAAGAGGAGCCTGTTTTCAAACTGAATCACATGCCTGGAATAAGTCAATCAAGAGCTTCTATAGAATCTACCCTCTAATCCCTAAGCTAATGTAGCTTCCTGCCCCCTGGTGTTGCTGCATTCCACACCACCTCGCCCCTAGATTTCCACTCAGCCCCTGGAATCCTGTCTGCCATATAACTGCCCTTTCCTTGGCAATTCTTCCAGCACAGTTAGGAAAAGTATGTGCTCCCCACTTTCTAGGCCCCTCCACTTCCCAGCTGAACACCTTGGGATCCTCCCCTAGATTGGAAGCAGCAAGAAGAGTTTTTGTTCCCCCAGTCCCTGCAAACAGGCAGCCAGTTATAAGCAAAATAGGATGTTTTACATGTGACTGCCAGGTGAACCCAGGCTGGACAGCAGGCAGACCTCAGCCCTGCCAGGGTGCCCAGCACTGAAAGTCTTTAAATGCAAATTTCCCTGTGGCAGTCCTGGCCTCTCCTATGGGGCTTACAACTGCTCTGGGAGGAGAGATGAGATTTAAATTGGTAATAAAGCACTGTACCAAATTGGACTTTGACCTTGTTCAGTATTCCACTGGCCCATGTTCCCTGGCTGGCCACCCCTGCCTCTGCCCAATTGTTCTCTTGAGTATCTGCCTGCTATGTAAGGCTGGCAGGCAGGCTGTCACCAGCTGCTGCCTCCCTGGCTGCCTTCCACCTGGCTGGCTGAGAAAGCCTTGGAAATCAAATAGCTTGGCCTTTCCAGCTCCTCTTGCTACCTCTGGGCCTAGAGCAAGACAAGAGCAGTTTGGATGAGGCCTCGGGCGCTGGCTGGGCCTGATTGTAGGGCATGGGAAGAGGCGAGTGAGCCCCAGCAGGCCACTCTCAGTGCATTCTTGGTTACCAGAGCGATTCCCAGACAAGGCTTGGAATGGCCAGTGTAGGCCCTCAGCCCCGCTGCGTCCAGGGCAGTAGCACTGAGCCAACATTTATATGCTCCAGCTCCCTTCACTGCCCTAGAATATTCTCTGCTCATAGCAAAGCATCAAGCTTTGGCTCACTTCTTTAGTCTGGAAGGTCTTCTACCGACATGTCCAAATTCTGCCCTTTTTTGCAGGACTGGGGAGCCACGCTGTCCCCAAAGAATACTGTCCTCTCTCACAGCCCTTCCAACCTTCTTCTACCTCCTCAGTTATGTTGTTGCTGCTTATTGTTGTTAGGTGCCGTCGAGTCGGGTCCTACTCATAGCAACCCTATACACAATAGAAGAAAACACTCCCTGACACTATGCTATGCTCAGCACTATCGTCAGTACTTCTCTGCTGTTCATAGGGTTTTCGGTGGCTGATTGTTTTGGGAGTGGGCCACTGGGTCCTTCTCCCAGGCCTACAGCAGTCGGTATTCCCAGGAGGTCTCCAATCCAAGTACTAGCCAGGCCCAACCCTGCTTAGTTTCTGAGATCTGACAAGATGAGATGCTAGGGTGGTATAACTATAGAGTCCTCAATTCATGGTTCAAATCAAGTATCTTGGACATTTAATCACACCCTGATTTGCCTTTTTATTTCATTTCTATGAGTCTCTTCTCCCCACCAAGATGGTAGACTCTCAAGGACTGTACATTACCTACATTGGCACTCAGTGGGCCTACTAAAATGAATGGGTGATAGGACAAAGGAATGAGTTAATGGATTACTTTGTTTACAGCAATGTTTTCCTTACATCTTTACCTTTACCTGCTCAGGAATTCTAGGCCAAGGTGCCATGGCACATGCCTATAATTCCACTGACTTAGGTGGCAGAGGCAGGAGGATCATGAGTTCAGGCCAGAGGGAGCCTGTATAACCTAGCAAGGCCATGATTCAAAATAAAAAGTAAAAAATAAATAGACATGGGGTGCATCCCAGTGGTAGAGCACTTGCAAAGTATTATGAGACCCTGGCTTCAACTCCCAAGTTTGGAAAGAAAAAAAAAAAGCCCAGGAACTCTTCCCACCAAGAAAAGTCTTCTCTGCATTGGCTTTCATGGGGACCAAGCCTCTGGGGAAGTTTTGCCTGCAGTACCTCCCAGGAACACAGAGATACCAGATGTCCCACCAGGAGTAGCCAGTGAGGAGTAGCCAGCCAGGACAGCTGGACTTCACCAGCATGCAGGGTTCTAGTGAATGCTGGAGCACAGCTCCTGTCCTCTTTTTTTTTTTTTTTTTTTTTTGTAGTACTGGGGGTTGAATCCAGGGCCTCGCGCCTGCATGCTCTGCAAGTGCTGGACCACTGAGCTGTGCCCCCGGCCCATTTTTTACTTTTTGAGACAGGGTCTCACTAAGTTACACAGACTGTGTCTGATCTTGAATTTGCGATCCTCCTACCTCCGCCTCCCAAGCCGCTGGGATTACAGGTGTGCGCAACCACGCCCGGCCAGCTCCTGTCCACTTTGATCTAATTGGGAGGACAGAGTGTGAGCAAGGGAAGCTCTGCTTCCCTGTCAATGTGCAAAGTCATGGCCTTGGTATGTAAGGGCTGAGAGGAACAGGGTCCTAGAGGGACCTGAGCCAGGCTATCTTCATCAGAGAGCACTTGAAGGACATAGAAAATAGAGCTACTACTGAGTGAAGACAGGGAAATCTGGTATCTTAGGGTGGCAGGAAAGTGAGTTCTCCTACCATTTCCTCCCCAGCCAGACTCCATCTGTCCACACCTGCTTCCCCACCCAGGAAAGAAGGACAAAAGATGGGGCCAGTGGAGGGACAAGAGTGGGGATGGGTCATTAGTTCAGGGCATTCATCTGAGAGGCCACATCTTGCACCGTTGATCTAAAATGGGAAACAATGAGTGAGAGGCTTAAAAATCCAACAGGATGGAAGATAAGACAGGCAAGAAAGATCTGGAAAGACAAGTGTAGGTTATACTTTTTTTACACAGAGATCCAGGGGCCTGGGGTAGGGTCCTGTGGATGATCTGTTCACAGGGCTTCCTTTTTCAATCTCAGGAGGAGGGCAGGAGTCAGGACCCAGGCAGGGAGCAGCCTACGCATCCAGAAAGCTCCAAATGCCCCCTTAGGGCTATCGCGCACCTCTGTCCTCCCTGTGATGAGGACAGCAAACACTTCAGACAAGAGGCTGTGCTTGCCATCTGGAGCAGAGGAGAAAGCGTCAGAGACAGAACAACAGGGGACAGGGGATATGGCAGTGTATGACCTGTGGGAGAGTGGGGTTAATGGGGTAGAGGAACCCAGGAAGGAGTTGGAGTCAGCATTCTGTGCCCCTCTGGTGACAAAAAGGCCCACAGTTGGTTTCCCAAACATCGCCTACCCCAGGGACAGCCCAGGTTCACTGAGCCCAGGCTCAGTGTGGGCCCCTCCATGGTGGCGGGGAGCCCTTGTCCACCTCTGCAAGCATCACCAGTGACAGTGAGCAGTTTGCCAGTTCAGCTCCTGATATTACCTGTGCATTCCCCAAGGAGAGGCACAGGCCGGAAGAAGATAGTCACCATGGCCTGGCCCTTGTTGGCATATCCCACAACTGAGTTTTCTTTCCAGAGGAATTTTCCACAAACCACTGGATAGCCACCTAAGGACATCAAAACCGTTAGTCCTCTGAGCAAGCGTTCAATAAAGAGAAGGCCCCAAAGCCAGGTGCACATTCTCCTTGGGCTCCCACGTGTCACTAGTGCTGCAGGAGGGCTCATCTCTGACTGCTTTCTGCACACTTTGTCTGCGAGGCCAGGGCAGCCAGCAAGGGAAAAGAGTCCAAACCCCCTGGTGCAAGTGCAGGGGACCCTCCTCTCCCACATTGCCCGAGACAGGGAAGTTAGTACTGCAGGTATTCTCAAAACTGGGCAGTGGGGGCTGGGTGAGAATCTGGGAGAGTCTGAAAACTACACACCCTTGAGCATGCATACATGTAAATTTACACATGAGTATGCACACGCACATACATACAAGTGTAGTATTGAAGCTATGCATCCCACCTTGGGCCATACCATGTCAGATTAGCACTGTGGGTCCCATTCCTGGCAAGGCAGAGAGTCACATGATGATCCCAGGAAACACACACCTTCTTACTTGGGTCCCACTGTAATCCCACCGAGTCAGAAACACAAGGGCTGGGGGAAGTTTGTGCGCGCGTGCCCGTGCGCGCGAGCGCATGTGTGTGTGTGTGTGTCTAACAAGCTCTGCTGGGATTCTGACAACACGTTCCTCTTCCCTGAGTTTGGAATTGCAGGGCTCAAATTGGTAACTCTTGTTCTGAACTTCCTGTTGGCTGGCTCTTAGCCACAGCACTTAACCAACTTATCCCAGACTGACTTCCACCATTCCACAGGACCTCTTTTCTAACAGTTTGTTGTTTATTTTCACGAACTCAAACATCATAAACGTTGGAGGAGGGAAACCCGAATGTCATTCTCCTCCTGATCCACCTCACCTGCCAGAGGTAATGGGGAACCCCATCACCCCTAGCTCATTTAAGACAAGCCTGGGGTCATCAAACCACAGCCTTATTTTCCTTGGGGCTTCTGTCTGGCTAAATTGTCCTATTCTTTGCTGCAAAGCAAGTTGGTGAAAGTAAGACTTAGACCAGTACCCTCGGGCACAGTGGCTGGGCAGAACAGGACAATACCTTTGTTTCTTTTGGTTTGTTTTTTCTTCTTACGTGGTCGCAGAAGAAAGAGCATGCATCTTTGGGGGCTGGTGTTGAACCTTGCAATTTACTACTATCTTACCCAGGAACCACCTTGCGTCTTGATGACACAGAATGGGGCCTTAAAGAGGAGGAAACCAAATCCCTGAAATGAATGAATTTACCCTGTGGAAGGAGGCAATGCAGTTGAAGCACTCACTCCCGCCCACACCATCAGGATGGATGGCAGATGGAAACTGGTAAGACAGGTTATGAAATAGGAGAACATGGGAAAAAATCTAGGGTGATATCAACCTGGGTAGCTGGTTAGGAGACTTTATGCTTGGATCTGGCCAAAGGGCTAGACCCACGTGGAAAATTGGAAACAGAAAACTATATGCCTCATAAACAAGGAAGACTCTTTGTCTCTAACTTGGCACTGAATCAAGGGGGAAATAATTTTCCCTGAGAATGAATAGAGAAGAAAGGAGGAAGGGAAGGAAACCAGAAAACAGACACCTACTGAGAATCTTTTATGTGACATCTATTACATGAGAGGCTCTAACACCCCATTATCATATTTAATCCCACGAATTACCCCCAGTTTTACAGAAAAGGAAATGAAGATAAGAGAGCAGAGATTTATGGTATGAGATTGCAGATGCCATGGTCACTAGCATCATCTAAAGATCTTTGTTCAGACCCTAACTGCCACTGTGAACCAAGGCCCAGGAATGGATTCCTCCTGAATCCATTATACTTTTTTTACACAGAGAGCCAGGGGCATGGGGTAGGGTCCTACTCTCTAGGTATCCATATGCCCTCCTGGAACAATGCCCTTTTTCCACTCATTTGGGACATAATTTGCACTCTATGAGAGGATCTTGGCATACCAGCCCTCAGGGTCAAGAACAGACAATAGCCAGGCCATGGGGAATAACTTAATAGAAGACCAATGATTAATCTTATTTGCCAACTTGGCTAGGCCACAGTACCCAGATATTTGCCCAAATACTCTTCTAGATGTCTCTATGAAGGCATTTATTCTTCAGATGAGATTAACATTTAAAGCAGAGAATAAGCATCATCCAATCTACCAAAGACTATCTTAGTACATTTTTTTGCTGCTGCAACAAAATACCTGATACCAGATAACTTATCAAGAATAGAGATTTATTTAGCTCACAGCTCCTGAAGTCCAAGAGCATGACACTGGCATCTTATAAGGGCATTCTTGCTGCATCATAACAGGCATAAGACATCCTATGGTGAGACAGAGCACTTGTGCGAGTTTGGGTCTCTCCTCCTATTGTTATTGTTGTTGGGTGCTATTGAGTCAGGTCTGACTCATAGCAACCCTATGTACAACAGAATGAAACACTACCCAACACTGTGCCATGCACACCCTATTTTTATGTTTGAGCCCAATGTTGTAGACACTATGTTTCTTGTTTTAAGTCATGCCACATCAGCAAAAGGAGGTCCCAGGGGCTTTACTTCATTCCTATTATTAAGGTCAACTCAGTGGCATCCAATCCCATTAGATCTCAGAAGCTATGCAGGATCAGGCCTGGTTAGTACTTGGATGGGAGACCACCTGAGAATACCAGATACTGTAGGCTTGGGAGAAGGACCCGGCAACCCACTCCCAAAAATCAATCCACCATTGAAAACCCTATGAACAGCAGAGAAGCACTGACAATAGTGTTTCCCCTGTTGTAAGGTCACTATGAGTCAGATACTGACTCAATGCCACCTAACAACAACAACAACTTTAAGGAGACAACTCTTACCCAGGTGTTTCTTGAATGTCGTGTAGCCAGGAGGCCACAGGCTGGTGTGGATACCACACTGAGAATGCATTTCCAGTGGACAGATAGCGTTATGAGAAATCTTCTGTACTTTCTGCCAGGGCCAAGTAGTGGCAAGGGGCTTCAGCGGCTCCAAACAGTGGAACATCCCCTCAGCTAATACTCCTGAATAAGTAATAGATAATCTCCCAGCGCCTGCAGCCATAGCCCTGTGGCATCCAATCCTGTGAGATCTCAGAAGCTAAGCAGGGTCAGGCCTGGTTAGTACCTGGATGGGAGACCGCCTGGGAACACCTGAAGCTGTAGGCTTGGGAGAAGGACCTGGCAACCCCCTCCCAAAAATCAATCTGCCATTGAAACCCTATGAACAGCAGAGAAGCACTGACAATAGTGTTTCCCCTGTGGTATAGACGGTCGCTATGAGTCGGATACTGACTCGACGGCACCTAACAACAACAACAATCTCCCAGCTGCTGTGTACACTGGCATTTATTTTGGTTGGGCAAGTGTTGGAAGTGGAGATGTCCATAGATGGTGGTGAGCACAGGATGGAACCCATACTATTGTTGTTGTTGTTGTTAGGTGCCGTCGAGTCCAGTCCGACTCATAGCGACCCTATGTACAGCAGATCGAAACACTTGCTGATTCTGTGCCAGGCAAATGACCTTATTTATGTTTAAGCCCATTGTTGCAGACGCTGTGTCAATCCATCTGGTGGAGGGTTTTCCTCTTTTGCATTGACCTGCCACTCTTCCAAACATGATGTCCTTCTCCAGGGATTGTTCTCTCCTGACTACATGTCCGAAAAATGTAAGACGCAGTTTGGTCATTCTTGCTTCCAAGGAGCACTCTGGTTGTACTTCTTCTAGGACAGATTTGCTGGTTCTTTTGGCAGTCCATGCTATATTCAATAGACGTCTCCAGCACCACAATTCAAAAGCATCAATTCTTTTTCTGTCTTTCTTGTTCAATGTCCAGCTTTCACAACCATATGATGCGACTGAAAATACCATGGCATGAGTCAGACGCACCTTCGTCTTCAATGTGACATCTTTGCTTTTCAATACTCTATAAAGAGATCTTTTGCCACAGCTTTTCCTAGAGAAATGCGTCTTTTGATTTCTTGACTGCTGCTTCCATGGGTTTTGATTATAGAGCCAAGCAAAGCAAAATCTTGGACAAGCTCAATCTTTTCTCCATTTATTGTGAAGTTGCGTGCTGACCCAGTTGTAAAGATTTTTGTTTTGTTGATGTTTAGTCATAACCCATATTGAAGGGTATGATCTTTAATCTTTATCAGTAAATGTTTTAAATCCTCTTCACTTTCAGCAAGCAGAGTGGTGTCATCTGCATGACGCAGGTTGTTAATGAGTCTTCCTCCAATCTTGATGCCGCGTTCTTCCTCATAAAGTCCAGCTTCTCGGATTATTTGCTCAGCGTATAAATTGAAGAGATAGGGTGAAAGTATACAGCCCTGATGCACACCTTTCTCAACTTTAAACCACTCAGTGTTTCCTTGTTCTATTTGAACAACTGCCTCCTGGTTCATGTACAG
>VMDO01017320.1:0-45199 GCA_007922755.1 Pedetes capensis | reverse complement strand
CCGTTTATGATGTTGAAAAAATGTATTTGCAATGAAAAGGTCATTGGTCTGACAAAATTCTATCATGCGATCTCCAGCTTCATTTCTGTCACCAAGACCATATTTTCCAACTACTGGGCCTTCTTCTTTGTTTCCAACCTTTGCGTTCCAGTCACCAGTGATTATCAGTATGTCTTGATTGCATGTTTGATCTATTTCACATTGCAGAAGCTGATAGAAGTCTTCCCTTTCTTCATCTGTGGCCTTAGTGGTGGGTGCATAAATTTGAATAATAGTCATATTAACTGGCCTTCCTTGTAGGAATATGGATATTATTCTATCACTGACAACATTATATTTCAGGACAGATCTTGAAATGTCTTTTTTGATGATGAATGCAACCCCATTTCTCTTTAGTTTATCATTCCCAGCATAGTAGTCCATATGATCGTCTGACTCAAAATGGCCTATGCAGGTCCATTTTAGCTCACTGATGCCTAGAATGTCAATGTTTATGCGATCCATTTCTCTTTTAACAATTTCTAATTTGCCTAGATTCATACTATGTACATTTCATGTTCCAATTATTAATGGATGTTTACAGTTGTTTCTCCTCATTTTTTGTCATGCCACATCATCAATTTGAGCACCCTGGGGTTTTACTCCATTTCCTTCATCACGGTAGAAATTTGACTCATATTAAACCATAAAAACCAAAGCTGAGGAAACAAGTTGAGCATGGTAGCACATGCTTATTATTCCAGCAACTGGCTGAGGAGGAGGATCATGAGTTCGAAGTCAGCCTGTGCTACATAACAAGACCCTGTTTCAAGAACAGCAGCCATCAACTCTCCCCACCCCTAAAACCTGAGGAAGCAAAATGCTTTAAGATCAATTTTGCTACTGTACTCTTGTTCATCTGTTCAAATGAAGGATGAAAAAATTTACACCAGATAAAATAATATGTAATACTGATATATTTGTATACCATCTTGACACAAAAAGATGAACCATTTTACACTTACACATATAAAACACTATTGTAGGTTAGCACTTTAGAAATTCAATTATATAAGCTCTAATGATTCATCTGAGTATGACTAGGTATAAGAAAAATTCCTGTGGTCTAAAATGAATAGAAGAGGCTGGGCGCAGTGGCACATGCCTGTAATCCCAGTGACTTGGGAGAGGGAGGAAGGAGGATCACGAGCTAGAGGCCACAGGCATCCTGTGTAATTTAGCCAGACCATGACTCAAAATAAAAAATGAAAAATGGGCTGGGGGTGCAGCCCAGTGGTAGAGCACTTGCAAAGTATGTGCAAGGCTCTGGGTTCAACCCCCAAGTACTGTAAATAAATAAGTAAATAAATAAATAGGTAAATAAAATGAATAGAGAAGAAAGTAAGCTCAGAGTAAAAAGTGTATCTCAGAATAGGAAAAGATTAAGATGAAAAAGTACAAAGCTAGCCAATACAATACAATACTACCAAACACACAAAAATGACGCGGAAGTTAACTGGAAAAAGATTCACTTTATAGAAGTTTACATGTCAGTCCTGAAATGTAATTCCGAATCCAAGAGATAAATGTATGTGTAATTAAAAATATGTATTTATCCCTCAGCAATTAAAAATATGTATTTATAAATATAGGGGCAGGGGGCAGAGAAGACTTCTTGTAGGATATGTGATATGATAACTGAATGCTAAGAGAAGCCAGGCATGAGTTCAGGCAGATGTAAACAGAAAGGTCTTGAGGTACAAAAAGAAAAAGCCCACTATGATTAGAATTAATTTACATATTATGTGCCAGATATTGTTTAAGTATTTTCCAGATATTAACAGATATAGGTAGAGGAATGGTGGTATAAGGTCAGAGACAAAGGCAGTGCTAGACACAGTGAAGAATTTGAATTTTATTCTAATTGAAATTGGAAACTACTGAGATTTTAAGTAATGAAGGGACATCTGGATTATGTTTAAAGAAATTACTGTGATTACTATCCTGAGAATGATATAGAATAGAGTAGGAGAGGAAAAAGGGTACCAGTTTGGTTATTCTAAAATGATGGAAGACAGTAACGTGGCTAGAGTGGTAGCAGGACAGATATAAACAAGTATTTGTGTTTGGATTGTATTTCCAAAATAGAGGGTGATGGAGAAAAGCATATTAAATTATTAGATCTTCAGATTCTTTTTATGTTATAAAGTAAATCAGTCAAAAGTACAAAATGAACCAAAGTATAAAACTAGATTAAATGCTAAAAATTTTAAAATACTTACTACTAAAATTTTTACTAAAATTTTTTAAATACTTACATTTCTTTCTACTTCAATTAATCGGTCTTTAACTTTTAGAAGCTCCCTAGTTGTCTCTTGGCTTTCTCGCTCCCACTTGTTATCTTCACCAGATACTGGAGGAGAGCACTGCACCATTCTTTCCTCATCTTGTCTCTGTTTGAGAGCTTCATAATTTTTTTTCACCTAGAATTTATTTAAAATGTTTCAATAGAAAAAAATCAACAAAGTTATATTTCTCACAATTACTCTGACTCTGTATGGGTCTGGGGAATGTGACACTTTTTATTTTAAAATGTGATAAATAATGTGTGATTATCATTATTATATAATCACAATTTAAGCACTTAAAAATGCAAATTCTTTCCTTCTAGAAATATTGAAACATACTTTGCTTCTGTGCATGCTCCTCTAATATATTCTGTAATTTCAAATCCTGTTGTGGCAAAAATGACCCTCATGAATATATTAAATGGACACAAATATGTTGCTAAATACTAACAATAATTTTTAGAGCTGCTGTTGTTAGGTGTGATCAAGTCAGGTCTGACTCGGGGACCTCACAGAGTTTGTGTAGGGAGCAGATTGCCACATCCTTCTCCCATTTTTGCAGTGCTTGGGATTGGACCTGAATCCTCAGAGAGTACAGAGCAGCACTCTACCAACTGAGCTAAACCTCAGCCCATTTTTTTAGAGCTATCTATAACCAATTTGGAAATTCAGAGATCCCTACGTAAAGAACAAATAAAGATATGACAGATACTAACAGTCTTTTAAAAGATACCTAAACTAAGTATCTATAAATGTTTGTTCTTCTAAGGATAAATTACCTAGAATGAACCATGTTAATAAATGGCTTCTTTATTCAGATCTTGATCTGCACATAATTATAATTTATCATATGAGTGAGCAATCCAAGGATACATCTTATCTAGGATATTTTTGTTTTGAGTCAACTTTCTTTTTTTTTTTCACAGTACTGGGGGTCGAACCCAGGGCCTCACGCTTGCATGCTTTGCAAGTGCTGTATCACTAAGCTGCACCCCCAGACATTTTTCTACTTTTTGAGGCATGGTCTTGCTAAATTATGCAGACTGCCTGTGGTCTCGAACTTGTGATCCTCCTGCATCTGTCTCCCAAGTTGCTGGGATTACAGGTGTGTACCACTGAGCCCAGCTGAGTTGGCTTTCTTAAAGTAGATTGTAATATACCAGAAAACCCTGGATAGGCTATATCCTTGATTTGCTAACTAAATATTAACAGCTTATTCATATTACATTACCAAAATTACTAGATTAAATTTAGCATCTCTCTTCAATTTAAATTTACTACTATTATTAATGCCTGCAGCGGTAGCCCTATGGCATCCGATCCCGTCAGATCTCGGAAGCTAAGCTGGGTTGGGCCTGGTTAGTACCTGGATGGGAGACCGCCTGGGAACACCAGAAGCTGTAGGCTTGGGAGAAGGACCTGGAAACCCCCTCCCAAAAATCAATCTGCCATTGAAAACCCTATGAACAGCAGAGAAGCACTGACAATAGTGTTTCCCCTGTTGAACAGAGGGTCGCTATGAGTCGGATACCGACTTGACGGCACCTAACAACAACAACAACAACTATTATTAATACTATTATGTTGTTGTTAGGTGCTGTCCAGTCAGGTCCCACTCATAGCAATGCTACATACAACAGACAAAACACTACCTGACACTATGCCATGCCTGGCACTATGCCAGTGCTTTTCTGCTATACATGAGGTTCTCGATGGCTGATTTTTTGGGGAGTGGGCTATGAGGTCCTTTCTCCCAAGCCAGGCTGGTACAGCTGTAGATACTACTATTATACTTACCCTAAATCACAAAACTTTATACTAAGACATGGATAGAAATGGTTAAAATAGTCCAATGACTAGTACAAAACTTTAAAAAGCAACAGTAAACTAATATTGCCAACAGTGGGTTAGAAAGTAGTGAGATCTGACTAACGAAAAAGGATGCCAAGATAGAATTGGATGTTAAGCTTGGCAAGTGATCTCGTTAAGTGTTTGGGAATCCTGATTTTCTAGGTTTTTCTTTTAAAACCCTTATAAAAATAAGATGCATGACATCATTTCCAGTCTCCTATTTTGTGTAGGCTTAGAAAAGTCAAAGACACAAGCCACTATAAAGGAGAGCTGAGCATAAAACTCAAGCCTTCTCATTTGTAGCCTGTTACTCAAGTGTTTAAATGTTTCCTTTACTTTGTGTAATATTAATCAAAATCTGTATGTTTACACAGGAAATGAATAAGCTGAGTCAAAAAATCATTGTAACAAGGTAATTTACTCTTAATTTAAAAATTAAAGTCCATTAAAGTGTAATTAAAAATTACAATATAGTATTGTGAATTATGTTACTATGAATTCAAATTTTCAATGGTTCCCAAAAGCAATATAATCTTTTTGAAACTGAAGTATAATTTACATCTAGTAAGGCACAGATGTTAAGTGACATTTGGTGCTTTTTGAGAACACTGCATACTCATGTAACTCATGTATTGACATGATAGAACATTTCCATCACTATGAAGATCACTAGTCACCAGACAATCATTTTTTAATTCCATTCAACCAAAATTTAGTTTTGCATATTCTAAAATCCCATATAAATGAAATTACACTGTATGTAATTGTTTGGGTAGGTAGATGATTTCCTCGCCTTATTTATAAGCCTTATCCAGAAGTCAGGCAAATCATAGTTTTTTCCTTTTTTATTGCTGCAAAGTCATTCATTATATGGTATTATGGTATGAATCTAAAATGTCCCCCAAAGGTCATGGGTTTGAATATTTGGTCCCTACCCGGTGGCACTATTTTGAGAGGCTATAGAACTGTAGGAACCTAGTTGGAGGAACTTATTACTAGGGGCAGGCCTTTGAAAGTTTTACAAAAGCCCCCAGTTATGGCCAAGCTCTCTCTGTTCCTGATCCACCATGATGCGAACAACAACTCTCCTCTGCCTTGTGCTCGCTGCATCCTCTGATGCCTCCTAACACATACGAGCCATAGAAATCTTCCTCTCTAAAGTTGTTCTGTCAGGTATTTTGTCACAGTGACACAAAATCTAATACATATGGGCATACCCAGTTGAGGGTCATGAGGTTATTTCCAGTTAAAAAGTAAAAATATGATGAATCAAGTTATTATAAAAATTCATTTACTACTGTGTGCAGTGGTGCACGGCTGTGATCCAAGCAGAGGCAGTCTGCGTAATTTAGCTAGACCCTATCTCAAAAAGTAAAAAAAAAAAGTAAAAAAAAGCTGGGGTGCAGTTCAGTGGCATAGCATTTGCAAGGCATGCAAGCACGAGGCCCTGGGTTCAAGCCCCAGCACCACAAAAGAAAAAATTCATTTACTGCTGTTTTAATTTTCCTTGAGTAGATCAGAAGTAGAATTGTCATTTCACAGAGCAGGCATATGTTTGACCTTATGAGAAACTGTCATATGGCTTTCTAAATTATTTCAACATCTTACATTCCCACGGGCATGCATGACAGTTCCAGTTGCTTCAAATTCTCACCATTTGACTAATAATTCCATAGTAATTTTAGAATTTGTTAATCTACATATATTAACCATGTTGGAATTTTGACTGGAATTGTGTTGAATTAACAGATTCATTTGAGGAGATCTGCCATTTTAATAATATTGAGTATTCCAATTCACAAATATCGCACTCCTTTCTTTTCTTTTTCCTTCAATACTGACGATTGACTCAAGGTCCTGCCCAAGCTATGCAAGTGTTCTAACACTGTGTTGCACCCTTGCTCCTTTTTATTTATTTATTTATTTATTTATTTATTTATTTATTTTTCAGGTTTGACATGCTTTATTCTGGGATGTTCCTCTCCATACTCTGCAGTGCTGCCCCCACGGCCACTGCCCTCTGTGTGTCCCCAGTCCTGTCTGTGTATTCAGTCCTCTCTATGTGCACTCCCGCCTTCTCTGCACAACCAGTGCTGGTAGAGAGGCTTCTTAAGGCTTTTACACAATAGTGAGTAATTGCTAAAACCACTGCCAAGTCACATCACAGTCAAATGGGATTACATCATAGTAATATTGTATGCATGTGCATGTCTGTGTCCAATTATCTCAGTCTGTTTACATCTGATAACCCTGGCCTGGCCTAACATTCCATGCCTTAAACTGGCTGAGATTTAGATGGGACACGATACCAAAGGGCTACTTCCTGAGTCCAACCATTTATACTAGGGGGTGTTTGTACCATCACCTCTCTTGTGGTCTTTTGTGCAGGGCAAGCAAACAAAATCCCAGTCAGCTGTTAGGGCATAAACCCTTTTTTGGTCTGACGGCAACAGACCTATGAAATTGATTTGCCAATGCTGGAGGAGAACGCCATAGGGTTTTAGATGAGTTGCAGCACAGGCCAGACACTCCTGACTGCCTATGTTGCTTTTGTAGGCATAACCTCTAGACTCCAATATTAGGCTACTTGTAGCATGGTCCAGGTACTGACATGCCTCAACCAGCAATGGAGCCACTTGGTTACATCCACCTGGGGCACTTATATGTTAAAGGTTTGGGAAAGGGCATTAGCCTCATCTTTGCCTCAACTCAACAGGGGTCAATGCCCCCTGAGGTGATATATGTATACCTTTCGTTGGACTTATGTCCCATAAATTTTGTCATGTAGCTTAGCCCCGCATGGGCCAATGGCCTAACAGCCTATTGCCACATGTCTTAGCCCATTTAGGGCCCATGACCTACTAGCCAATTCTGTGGCATCCATTGGGGCAGCCATAGTGTTACAGTAAACTGCCCAATTGTCTGTACCTACATGCAAGGGCTCTGGTTTATTTGTGATCATCATCCACACAACCAGCTTCTTTTTAAAAAATTGACAAAGTTTCAGTAAGTTATACAGGCTGCCTCAAGCCTCAAACTTATGACCCTTCTGCCTCTATCTCCTAAGCAGCTAGGATTGTACAGGCATGTGCCATGGCACCACGATTCTCTTTCCACTTTTAAGGTATTCTTTAGATATTTCTAGCATATTTTGTTTGTTTTTTGAGAGAGATATGGCCTAAAACTCATGATCCACCTGCCTCTACCTCCTGAGGGCTGGGGTTCCAGGTGTGTACCAACATCAAGCCTGGCTGTTTCTAGTAAAGAGTTTTTAAAATTCTTTTTAAATTCAAATTTATAGTATAGAGTTTTTGAATGATACTGCCTTAAATTCACCCCTAAATAGTTCATGTTGTTTTGTAGTATTATAAATGGTGTTTTCTTTTAAATTTCATTTTTCATCTTTTACTGCTAATATATGGAAATATATTTTTACATATTGACTTTAATCTGTGACACTGATAAGTTCACTTTAGTTATAAAGATTTTTCTGTAAATTCTTTAGGATTTTCTGTGAGTATAATCATGAAGATGTGAATAAAGTCATTTTTACTTCTTCTTTTGAAATCTATATGCCTTTTTCTTATCTTACTACAATGATTAAGACCAAGAGTACAGTATTTAACAGAAACAGTGAAAGCAATATCTTTGTTTTCTTTCTGATCAAAGAGGGAAAGCAATTATTAGTTTCTCACCATTAAGAATGATGACTGGTGCAGGTTTCCCATAAAAGCCCTTTATATGATTAATGAAGTTCTTTTTACTTGTTGAGATTGGTATTAAATCATGTAACTATAATTGTGGATTTGTCTTTCTCCTTGCAGTTTCACACAGTTTGAAGCTGTTATTGGGTATGTAAATATTTAATTTTATTGTTATTCTCATGTTACAATAACTCCTTTTTAATTATGAAATGAACCTCTAGCTATGGTATTATTTATTGCTCTAAAACTACTTGGTCTAATATTAATATAGCCATAATAGCATTTTGATTAATGTTACAATGACATATTTTTTAGTCAAAGTTTCTTGTAGGTGGCATATAAGTGGTTCCTGCTTTTTTTTGTCTAATTCCTCTCTGTTTTTTTAACTGGGGTGTTTAGACCTTTTACATTTAATGTGATTATTGATAAGTTATTGTTGTGTGCCAATGAGTCCTGTCCAACTCATAGTGCCCTTCATAGGGTTATCAATGGCTGATTGTTTTGGGATTGCTTCAGTAGTGTATTGTGACATCCTTCTTCCATGATTATGGATATAGTTTGGTTTAAAACTGCCCTCTTACTATTTGTTTTCTATTTGTCTAACCTGTCCTCCATTCTCGTTTCTTTTTTTTGTGTGTGCCTTTTCTGGGAATTATTTTTTATGATTCCATTTTATCTCCTTTTTTGTAGAGCTGTATCAGTTGTAGTTCTTTACCATACAATATAGTGCTATTTTTGCCCTTATATTATCCATCTTTAACTTCCAGAATCTGCCTTCAAGTAAGATGCCTCTTCATCTATAGTATTAGGAGCTCAGAACAGTAGAACTCCAGATATGATCATGTGTATGGCAGGAAGGTAGTCCACACTAGTTATGCCAAAATGGCTAAAGGTGGAAGACAATGCTTGAATTTTAAATTTCTAACATTTAGACTTAAAATACACCTATACCAACTCATATTCAAATCCACTTATTTTCTGACTGAGTATTTCTGAAGTTGGTTTTTACTTATGACCTACTGATACTGCTGAATGGAGTGAAAAATTAGGATAAAAAGCAGAATGACAAAATACGGCATCAAGGTTTATTCTTTTTTTTTTTTTTTTTTTTGATAAACATTTATGTTAACTAAGCAAAGTTCCAAAGTTTATTCTGGACCAATGTATGTTCTATAGGAAAATCTGTGACAAATACCAGTAATAACAGTGTGGGTAAATGGTGAACAAAAGCTTTTTCATTTCTGCATGAGAAATTCAACTTTGATTAATTGCTTCTCTAGACGCATGATAAAACTGGAACATTCTGTGTTATTAGGTAATATTCCTTATAGGATAAATGACTTCTGATTCTTAAGTTTTATCTCAACTGGGAGAACTATAAATACCTAATAGAAAGCCTTATCTCTGAACTTCTCTGGGTGCAGTAACTCTTATAACTGATATGTGCATTATAGAGCTCTTAAATCTATACCTTTGGAGTTGCAAGAGATAATGACCATTGTGGAGTACAGAATCTCAAAGAAAGGGCAGCTACTACACACTGCCACTGTGAATCTTACTTTGTGCGTGACCCATTACCTGGTAGGAAGATG
The DNA here is from genome assembly GCA_007922755.1 of Pedetes capensis. Classification (NCBI taxonomy): domain Eukaryota; kingdom Metazoa; phylum Chordata; class Mammalia; order Rodentia; family Pedetidae; genus Pedetes; species Pedetes capensis. The sequence continues at coordinate 35,725 of VMDO01017320.1, read as the reverse complement.
GCTGTCAAACAACTATGTGAAGAAGAACACTTGACACTGCCCTGTCATCTATTTGCACTTTCTATGGCATTCTGAATAGAATGGTTCTAAGTGTGGCTTACAGTAATCTTGTCCATCTATATGCCTAGTTGACCTTAGGACAGCTACTGGGGTAATGGAGAGACACTAAAAGGAAGAGTAAGCCAGGTGTGGTGTTGCTCGCTTATAATCCCAGCAGTTGGGAATCTGAGACAGGAGGATTAAAGTGAGACTGAGGTCAGTTTGGGCTACATAGCAAGACCCTGTCTCCAAAATAATCATAATCATAATACCAGAACAAGACTCTACATCTACCATCTACTAACTCTATGGAATCCTTTATATTTCAATTTGTTAACTCCGGGGAAAGATAGCACTTTATGTCACTAAATAATTCTAAATATTGAAAGAAAACAGATATAGAAAAGACCTCATATTTATGAGAGTAGTTGCTTTCTTATACCACACATATGATTTTTCTCTATGTGGTATCCTTAGGCAGATCTTTACCTATCAAAATTTTACCAGGATTCTCAACAGGAAGAGTAACAAAGTGAAGAGTAAGTATCACACTTGAGAATTTTCTCAATGAAGTAAGCCTGCTTTTCCCCATTCCACCATACAATTCTGCAAAAGAAACATTATATACCTGACATGGCACTGAATAAATGATGGCATATTCCTATAACAAAAATCTGTTTAAGAATACTCCAAATTTATGAAATAGGAAGAAATGACTAAATATTAATAAAACATTGCTTATATTTTTATTTTCTATTTTATACTTGGCTTGCAGCTGTAGCCTTGTGGCACCCAGTCCTGTTAGATCTTGGAAGCTAAGCAGGGTCGGGCCTGGTTAGAACTTGGATGGGAGACCACCTGGGAACACCAGATACTGTAGGCTTGGGAGAAGGACCTGGCAACCCACTCCCAAAAATCAATCTGTCATTGAAAACCCTACAGGCAGCAGAGAAGCACTGACAATGGTGTTTCGCCTGTTGTACGTAGGGCCACTATGAGTTGGGTACGGACTTGACGGTAGCTAAAAACACAACAGATAAAATGGATCCTACAGATCCACAGAATATTTACTGGGAGGATGCAGCAATCCACTCCTGAGGCAATCCTGAAACAAGCAGCCACTGAAAATCCTATAAGGGTTGCTATGAGTCGGACAAGACTTGACGGCACCTAACAACAATAACAACAATTTTATACTTACTTTTCTGTCCAAATATTAACAAAACAAATGATAATTAAAATTCTTCCAAAGAAAATCACTTACTGTTTTAAGTTCTTGGCGCAATTGCTGGTTGTAATTCGTGGATTCTTCTAATCGAGCTTCTAAAGCAGCAATTTTTTCTTCTTTTATTTCAAGGGACTTCTTAAGAGTGGATTCTAATTTTGATTCCAAAAGTTTGTACCTACTGTCCACGTACAAAAGAAATACAGTCCATCATTGGAGGTGAGAAATTTTAAACATAATTTAAGACCATAAATATTGATGCCATAAATCAGTCTTAAAATAGTCTTTTTGTTTTAAGAGACAAATTAAATTAGCTTCCTTTTACTGCTCCACTTCCCCTTTTAAACTATTCCTAGTCACAAAGCAATGATAATCACTGAGTAAACAGGTCCACATTACAGCTCCATATATTGTCAAAAGAATAATTAATGCCCAAAAAAGGAATCTGGAAGATCTAAGTTACAAAATATTACTTCTCCTTTATAAGAATAAAATTGATAGGAAAAAGGAAATGGATGAATTCATTGCACCCATCAAACATTTCCTAATGATATTAAAACATACAGTATAGTATTTATACAAGAATCTGTGAACAGTTAAGGTTTAAAACTTGATGAAGATTATCTTTAGGGTAAAGAGTAGTTACAGTGGAAAAAAAAAGTAATGCTATACTCATGATACAGGATAGCAGGAAATGTGATTGTCAATATTCTAGTTACCCTGTTGAATGATAGGATCCATACATATTACTAAATAGATTTTTTAACAAAAAAGATGATACATGAACACAGTTTGAGAGAATATCATAAACCAATAATTTTGATTAATCCATTTCTTAACAGCTAAATACCCTGAAGACAAAACCAAATAAAACCCTACAGTATATACTTGAGAATTTTTTTTACCACATTTGCCTTTTACTATAATTAATTTGTATGTATATGTTTTCTGCTCAATCAGATTTTAAGTTCAGTGCATATAGAGAACAAATATATCTCACTCATTCTTCTATTGGCTTGAGTCAACAAACATTTTTAATACATTTACTGAGTCTTATTTTAGATGTGTTCCATTTGTAATGTCTGAATTGCTCCTGTACTATGCTGATAGTAATATACTATAAATGTGGAAAAATAAAGATTTCAGGTAAGATGATGGATGGGAGGCCAGCCATGGTGGTGCATGCCTGTAATACCAGCAACTGGGAAGCCAGAGGCAGGATTGCAAGTTTGAGACCAGAGACAGTCTGCATAATTTAGCAAGATCCTGTCTCAAAAAACAAAAAAAATGGGCTAGGGGTGAAACTCAGTAGTACAGCACTTGCAAACCACGCAAGCGCAGGGCCCTGGGTTCAATTCCCAGTACTGCAAAAAAAAAAAAAAAAGAAAAAAGAAAAAAAGAAAAGAAAAAAGGTGATGGATGGGAATGCTCACCATACAGAATGAGTGGATAAGAGGAAATGGAGGATAGAGTGGTTAAAAAAGAAAGACAAGGGTAATCACATCTGTCTATAACTCTACCACTAAATTTACTTGGCTGTATTTGATTTATACATTCAATTCCACAACTAGCTTAGCACTGGGGTGCCAAAATATGTATACACATCTTGAGATGAAAACATTCCACTTTGCTATTTTAAGAATGTTTTGATGTTATCTGTGTATTATTTTTGAACTGTTAAAATACCTAAAATTATTACTTTTTGTTATTACAGTTATTACCTTTTATTTGTTATTACAGTTATTACCTTTTAAAATATGTATGTATGTATTTATTTATTGTACTTGGTTGAACCCAGGGCCTTGAACATACTTTGAAAATGCTCTACCACTGGGCTGCAACCCTAGCCCATTTATTTTTTATTTTTTGAGTCAGGGTCTTGCTAAGTTAGGCAGGCTGCCTCTGGCCCTGAACTTGTGATCCTCCTGGCTCTGCCTTCCAGTATATGGGCTTAATAGGCATGTACCAACCAGGCCTGGCTTAAAGTACCAATTTATTTTGGCTATTTTTAAAATTATATTAGCAAATTCCATATAATAAGCATTAATTTCTCCTAGTTTGTATATATTATGCTACACACCTTGTTAGAATGTAAATACCAGAACAGTAATAATGAGTAAATAATAAAATGTTATATCATTACAAAAACGCTAATGAATTAAAACATAGTGTACGTAAAACAATATTTTTAACATTATAAAACTTCTAGCTGGAATCATGTGGCTCAATGGATGGAAAAGAATAGGTAACTTGAAAATGAGATTAATTGTAGTTGGCAGACTGTGACTGCCATGGAAGAACAGAGGTTTTAAATCTACATTGGTCATTTTTAAAATTAAAGGGTAGATAAGGTAATTTTTTATCCTGCATGTCAAGCCTTCATTTTCCACATTATGTTAATACCTTAACTGCTTCTCAGTATATTTTCCTCCATTTCTTTTTAAGTCCATATTTTAGCAAACAAAATAAATCAAAGAACTGAGTCACTTATGCACAAGATCCAAATTTTAAAAACATGCTTAACTGTATACTTCCTGAAAGGGGGGTTATTTGTTGATATTTTATTCTACTTTCACAGAGACAATGACAGCCTCTGATTTTCTGGTACCTGAATGCCTACTTTGCAACTGTATTTATGTAATAATACTTTTCTTATGTAAATGTCAGATTGTCTTTGATTCATTTTTTCCTTATAGAACTTTCTCTAAGGGGAGAAAGGAACCAGAAATGGGGTGAAGTACAAAAATGTATTATGCACCTAGTACAGGAAGGAATTAATGCTTGAGCAAAAGAACCCAATAATAATAATTCCAATCCCCACTGTTTGCCAAATAGAGTTATTACTCACCTATCATCAGTACTTTGCTCATCATGTAAGAGTCGCTCTTTATTTAATCCTATCTTCTCAAGTTCATGTGTTAGTTTTTCAAGATCATTGTTCATTTGCTGAGTCTTCAATTTTTCACTCACCAAATCCTTATTTTAAAAGGAATGCACAACTCACTTAAGTATCAAGATTATAAACATCTAAGAAAGCCAAGATACTAATTACTATCTTCCAGGAAAACATAAATTTGAACCATATTGTCCCAAACTTTTTTTCCATCATTAAAAAATAGCTAAGCTATAAGTTTTAACCCAGTTGAAACAATTTTTCCTTCTTTTCTTGTGCTTATACTTCTTTTTGCCTGTAGTCACACCATTGTGGTGTCCGATCCTATCAGATCTTGGAAGCTAAGCAGGGTTGGGCCTGGTTAGTACTTGGATTAGGAGACCAAGTGGGAACACCAGGTGCTGTAGGCTTGGGAGAAGGACCCAGCAACCCACTCCCAAAAAGCAATCAGCCATTGAAAACCCTATGAATAGCAGGGAAGCACTAACAATACTGTTTTCCCTGTTCTATGTAGGGTTGCTCTGAGTCAGACGCTGACTCGATGGCACCTAACGACAACATCATACTTCTTTTTAATCCTAAAAACTAAAAGGGAGAAACTCTTGTGAATATATACCTTAGGTTTGAAAACTGTGAGGGCAAAAAACCCTCACATATCCATTTAGACTTTAATAATAAGCAAAAATTTTAGTGCATATTTCTTCCTACGAAGAGATGTTGGAGACAACACTTCTCCACTATCACAAGCTCCCTTCTCCCAATGCAAGAATCCTAAGATACTGATTTGAAGAACTAGAGGATATTTTTAGAAGTTCAGGCACCTGATGTTCATGACTGTAAGACTGCAGAAGAACAGAAAGGAAAAAATGAAAAGGTCCTTCTCAATGCCTCTTCAGCAGAAATGCAGACTGCCCAATGTGATTTTCTGCCATAATGCTAAATTGTTTTTGTTTTCTTTCAAGTTGTAGAGATTAAATCCAAGGACTCACACATGCTAGGGAAGCACTCTACCACTGGGCTACACCTCCAGCCCTAAGATACTTTTTAATTGAACTTAAAGGATTATCACATATGACATTACATAAAGATAGTAAGAAAAAAGACAAATAGCTATCTTCTGATTTGCACCTACCATGTTTCACAGGACACATTGCCAGTTTAATCTTATAAATTTCAGAATTCTTAATACATAGATCAAAGCAACTACTAGCTGTTCAGTGTTGACTTTTATGTAGAACCTGATTTGTACTCTCTGGGTTCTTAAAATTCACAAGGCTTTCAAGTCATCAGATCTGAGTTTGACTATAGAAATTTAACTCTGTCATTTATTAGCTGTATGGTTCTGAGTAAATTACTTAATGTTTTTGAAATTGTTTTCTAATATGAAAAATGGAGAAAATACCTACAAACACTGGTTTTAAAAATTATATCAATATATATGAGTACAACTTATATAAGTCTCTAGTCCTGTACTTGACACATAATGCTCAATAAATAGTAGCTATTATACTTCCAATCATACTTATCATTCAGTAAAAGTCTTGACCAAATGTTTTAATGTATTTTGAAATCACATTAAAAAATTACAGTGTAATAAATCATATACGCTAAAAAAATCTTATTACTACAACTCTTAAAAAATACAGTTTATGCTGGGCATGGTAACACACACCTATCATCCCAGCAACTCAAGAAGCAGAGGCTGGAGGACTGTAGGTTCAAGGCAGCCTGTGTAACTTAGCATGATCCAGTCTCAAGACAAAAAGTAAAAGAGAGGCTGGTGGCGCAGCTCAGTGTTATTAGAGTGCTTGCAAGGCATGTGTAGGGCCCTGGGTTCAACCTCTAAGTACTGTTAAAAAAAAAATTAAAAAATAATTCCTATGTTCTTTTAGTTTAACTGAAGAAGCAGGGAACTTGGAAATTGTTTCTAGTTCCAATTCCAAAATTCTACTGAGCGATAAAAAAAAGATGGTACAAATTACTGATGGGTTACAATGAAACTTAAACAGTGTGTTAAAAATATAAAAAATATTTGCCTTAAATTTAGGTAAATATATTTACCTCACGTAATGTAACCAATGTTTTTATATCAATAGTTGCTCTTTTCACAAGCTCCTTATTTTCTTTCTCTAATTCTTTCAGACGAATACAAGATTCTTTATATATACCTATTTCTTTGAATAGAGTTTTGTTTTCTTTTTCCAAATTTCCAATCTTCACATTATTTTCTTCTAATGTGGTATCTTTTATTTCTGCTTGTTGTCGAAGTCTTTTATTTTCCTTCTCTAATTGTTTCTTATCCTTTTCCAGCTGAGATGTCTCTTGCTCTAATGATTTATTTTCTTTTTCCAGCTGTTCTAGTCTCTTGCTAGATATTTTCAATTCTTCTAGGTTTTTCTGCAATGTTTGATTTTCCATCTCTAAGTCTTGTAGTTCACTCTCTAACTGCTGGATTTTTTTATTGCTATTTTCTAGAGCTTTCTGTAGCCTTTGATTTTCTGTATCCAGTCCCTGATAGCTAACTTCCAAGCGTTCTGTTTTCTTGAAAGATGCTTTCATGAGCTCTAAGCCCTTCTTAAGCTGCTCTTTTTCACTCTCTAGTTCTTTGTTTTCTAGTTGTAGCTGAGCCATTTTCATGCTTGCACACTTCAAAGATTCCACATTCCTTCGCAGTTCTAAGTTTTCTTCATCAAGTTGGGAATTCTCTTTTTCTAAGGATTCTAACTGAAAAGTAAGGTTTTTAAAACTGTCCAATGTCTTTTTTAATTTTCTATTTTCCCGTTCTAGCTCTGAATTTTCTTGTTCTAAGGCCTCGATTTTTTCACACGTAATTTTTAAATTAGTTATCCTTTTCTGTAACAATTCGTTTTCTTTTCCAAGATGATGCAACTCATTTTCGAGTTCTTCTGCTCTTTCTCCTTTTTCTTTGTAATGTTCCAATTCTTTTCTAATTTGTCTTTTTTCAAATTCGATCTTGCTTAGTTTGCTACTTGTTACTTTGATAGATTCATGGAGAATTTTATTTTCTTTTTCAATGTCTTTCACCCTTGCTTCAGCACTTATCTGGGAACGCTGCCTTAAGGAAGACACTGTTTGATTCAGATGTTCGTTTTCCTGTTCCAATATTTTTATCTAATTTTAAAAAAAGAAAATTTAAAACCATAATGAGCAAAACTAAGTATTTTGAATTGCACAGTCTTTACCTTCCAAACACTAATATGGAAAGAACATAAAAGAGTGCTGGAATGTATGTCTTACTTTTAATTTCAATAAATACTAACTGAATGATTACTTTGTATACATACTGCCAGGTCATTAATACTTAAGGAGTTCACAATCTAAAAGAATGACTAAAAGATATGCATTTACTCTTAAGCAAAATAATCTTCAAATTGTTTATAGTTAACAGTCTTCAAATTCAAATATAAATATAGGTGAAATGCATGCATATACATCTTTGAAGACATAAAGTTTCATTTTCAGTAAATAACTTCTGCAATGCCTATACAAAGTAGGGTCCTCAGTAAGTATATATATATTATGTGTATGTGTAATATAGTTAGTAAATATCTATATAAAAAATCACTTGGCACATTTGATAACAAATTCATTCAATTTACAGTATGACCTAATATGACAGATCCCAAAATTCAGTGTGTTAAATAATCCTGAGGAGCTATATGCTTAGCTCTAGAATTTTTGTTCTATACTCTACTGAAATCTATTTTTACTGGTTGTCTGAGGACAATGCTTGGTTAATATAAAACACATTAATAAAAAATAAATAGAAATTTCAAAATGGTAAGTCATTTCACTCAATCCATCCAGGTCTGTTTCCTTAAATAAGAATAAACAATAAACACTTAAAAGCAAATCTGATAGTATCCAAAATATTTGCTGTCACCAAACTTCTCCCTCTTTAGTTGGGTCAGAGTACAGTTCATTTTTCTCCAGTTCCACTTAGGAACACTACAATCTGCAGTACTTTTCCAGATACTTGAAAGCACAGTAAATGAAAAATTTTAAACTGGATTATTATGAAGCACACTGCCAATTTAAAAAATTCTAAGCTTTCTCTCCAACTTCCCTACAATATATAGGATAGGAAATGGGGTAAAATTATTCAGCAGTCCTTCTTTACCCAAGAAGAATACATTCCAAGACTCTGGTGGATGACTGAAACTACAAACTACTAAACTCTGTACATACTGTATTTTTTCCTATAAATACACACTAATGATAAAGTTAAATTTGTAAATTAGGAACACGAAGTCATTAATAATTTATTGTAGATCTCAGGAACCTCAGCAGTATTTTTCTTCCTTATTAAGTTGAGAACTCTCACCTTTTCATTTAAAGCAAACACTTAATGGCCCTTCTGAAACGTCTGAATTGCTAGCATCATTACTTCCTTAGGGCCCTTATTAAGTAAATTAATGGTTACTTGAATGTAAGCACTGTGGACAGTCTGATAACAAGGCTAGTAAGTAATTAATGGTCAGGTAGAATACATGCAGCAAGAATATGTTGGACAAAAGAATTATTCATGTCTCAGGCAGGATGAAATAGTACATCTTGAAATTTCATCACATTATTCAAAATAATACATAATTTCAAACTTATGAACTGTTTATTTCTGGAATTTTCTAGTTGAAATTATTGGACTGTGGATCACTGCAGGTAACTGAAACTGCAGAAAGCAAAACTATGAATAAGATGGGCAGGAGATATTGTAGTTACTTTAAAATCTACAAAATTCTAAAATAATTCTCGTTAATGTTATATGAACATTTTGTTTATACTTTAAAGTAACTAATAAATTTTAAAATATATTTGCTTAAGTAAGAAATGTATGAACCTGTCTCTCTGAATTTTCTCTAAGTGTTTCAATTGTTTTTTCAAGTTGAGCTTTCTCCTTCAGTAGATCCTTGCTTAAATTCTGACAATTCTGAAGACTTTGCTTTTCTTGAATAATCTCATTTTCTAGAATTTCAACCTAGAGAAAATTAAATCACAGAAACAATATATTAAACATTTTTATAACAGGAAACATGTCAGAACAAAAGATAACCATTGAATTAAGGATAGAATACAGTTTTAATATCCAGATAGCAAAATTTAAGAATTTAATACAGAAATACAAGTAGCATTCCATTATTCATTTTACTTGCTATATAAACTTTGCAGACATGACTATCTTTCTTATACTCTGAATGCTTTAGGGCAAATTTAAAACACAAAGACAAAGCCAGCTGAATAAATGATAATTATGTGCAAATGAAGACTGCACAATATTACTGAAAGACCCTCTTGACTTAGGAGGATTTGTAATATAAAAATTTAATTGTAGGTCAAGGAATTTCAGTGAGCAAGATAGAGGAAGAGAATATAGAAAGCAGGAAGGCAAAGATGAAAAATGGTAATGTAAGTTCAATGAGAAGGCAAGAGGGACTTAGCTTAACATAAGAAGGAAAAAGGAAGAAAAAGAGTAAGACTAGAGAAATGAAGGGCTGAACAAAATTGCAGCAAATATATTTTTTAGATTTAAATTCATTAGCTAATAATTTATTTAGCAGTGCTAGAGATTGAACCTGGGGCATTTTGCATGCTAGGTAAACACTGGGTTACATCCTTAATATTGATACATTTTCGTGATATAATAATGTTGGTGATTAATAAGTGTGGACTAGAAACTTTAATCTAAAACTGTGCCAACCTATTGATAACTTCATTATTATAATACACATTTAAACCATGTAGTTTAAAAAGATCAAGAAAAGAAGATATACTTTGAATCTACAGTGTCCCCCAAAGTCCAATGCATTAAAGGTTTGGTTGCCAGCCCATGGTACTACTGACAGGTGGTAGAATCTTTAAGAAACAGGGCTTAGTGGAGTAAGGTAGGTCATTGTGGCCATGTCCTTAAAGGGGATATTGGGATCTTAGCACCTTCTTGTGTCTCTCTTTGCTTCCGAGCTACCATGAAGTGAGCAGCTTCGCTCCACCATATTCTCTGCACTGTGATGTTCTACTTTACCACAGAACCCAAAAGCAATGGATCCAGCCCACCACAAACTGACTGCTGAAACCATGAGCCTAAATAAACTTTTTCCTCCTTATAAGTTGTTTATTTCAGGCATTTTGTCACAGCAACAGAAAGCTGAGTAACACTGAAGACTACAAAATATTCCACTTCGACTTTTGTTATTGGATTTTTTTAACTTTTTTTTTCATCCACTTCAACTTCAGTAAAAGGCAAAAGATTTGTATGATCTGAAGAGAAACCACTTGAACTAAAGTGTTAAATTATTATGTCAGTGGTGACATAATAGACCTCTAAAGTTGAATTTTTCTGTTTTAACAACAATGGAAGATAGCTACACACAGAAAAAAAAATCATCCAGGAATATCTCAAAAGTATGAAGTCACAAATCTTATGAAGTAACTTAATTCAACATTGATTTACATGTTCAGAAAGTTTTTATCTACTAATGGCTAGTCTGGTTTTCCTATTATAGATAGAAATATATAAGATATTTAACTAACTTAATTTGTTGTTTCATATAAATGGGATACAAAAGAAACATTCAGCTTGCAAAAAATGTCTTTCATACAATGAACTGACCAAAATTTGCTAGAATCCCTGAGAATTAACCATATTCCAAAACAAATTTCAAAATGAAACTACAGCATACAGGTCCAATTATAATGTTAACCAAAACTAAACTGTTCCCAGTTTTAAAAGACTTCTACTGTAATAGTACACCAATTTCCAAACGCTTACCAAGATTATTTGGTTAATGAATTAAGGACAATCAATGCAAAAATGTTTTAAAATAGTAAAAATCTTGCAAGAAAAATCAGAGTCTATCTGAATAATGGTTCTCAAAGCATGGTTCCAGGTAGTGTTTCTCAAAGCATGGTTCCAGGCCAGCAGGTGAGCAGCACCTAGAAATTTCTTACAAAGAAGAATTTTTAGTCATGCATGTTTTTGTTATATGATCCTCTTTATGTAAAATTATGTGGATATGTGCCACAAAAAGATATGCAAAAATGTAGTAGGTGAACTGCTAAACAAGTGAATATTTCTGGTTATAATAAAAATGGAAAATAAGTATATTATTTGGACTTGAATACACACACACGTGTATGTATATTTAACATTATAATAAACATTTACCTTTTTATTCAGTCTTTGATTTTCTTTCTCAATTTTCAGGACTTTGGAAGTGTTTCCTTCTACAGAATCCACAGTGCTCCGAAGCTCTTCTACAGTTTTTGTTAAACTCTGGTTTTCCATCTCCAGCTTCAATAACCTACTTGATGTCAACTCATTTACCTCATGGCCCAAGGATTTCTGTGGTGCTATAATGAAAAATATGCCATTGGTAAAACTATGTGCACTCTTAAATTTTTTTTTTTTTTTTTTTTTTTTTGGTACTGGGGAGTTGAACTCAGGGCTTTACACATGCTTTCTGCAAGTGCTCAACCACTAAGCTGTACTCCCAGGCCATCTTTAGGTTTTATGTTTTGAGACAAGGTCTTGCTAAGTTACATAGGCTGCCTCTGGCCTTGAACTTGTGATCCTCCTGCCTCTGCCTCCCAAGTCACTGGGATTACAGGCATACGCCACTGCACTGGGCTTTACTTTTTAATATTTAAAATATTGACTATTAATGTACTGTGACATCTGGTCTTTAATTTCAACTTTATTAAAACACTAAACTTATACAAGATAAAAACAATTTAACAACCCGGACAAATGAAAGAAAGTTAAATACTGAACTCGTAAAGTACAAAATTTAGCCTGAAAAGAAATGGTCCCGTTCCAGTTCCATGAGAAATTAACCACTTGACAGCAGCCAAATAACTTTATCCTCAATGAATTTTAGGATACTTTTATAAATATAGGTACTGCCTTGTGATCTCACAGGGTCATTGTATGATCCGTGTTAAGAACTATGAAGCACATCCTATGCCACACCTTCAAAAACTTAAAGAAAGCCTGGCATGGTAGCTCACATTTATAATCCCAGAGACTCAAGAGGCAGAGCAGAAAGATCACAGGATCAAGGCAAGAGGCAGCCTGAGTAAATTAACGAGATCCTGTCTCAAGATAAAAAATAAAAAATAGGCTAGGGGTGCAGGCCAGTGGTAGAGCACTTTAAAAGTGTGTGTAAGGCCCTGGGTTTAACTTCCCAGTACCACAAAAACAAAACAAAACAAAACAAAAAGCAAAACAAAATTTAAAGAAGGCAATTAAAGAATAATCCAAATAAATGATTTGGAGAAAAGATAGTATACACTGGTCATTTTCTTCTAAAATAAAGAATTCACACTAAACTTAAGAGCAAAGAGCAACATTTACTTTATTTGCCACAATAAAGCATCTGTATCTCTATAAGTAGATTTTAGCATTATACTGCTAAAGTAAATAAACTTGCTGTATACTTCTGTAGATGCTTTCTAGTAAGCCAAAACTGTCTGCAGCTAGACAACCCTGGTGTCCAATCTTGTCAGATCCCAGAAGCTAAGCAGAGTTGGGCCTTGTTAGTCCTTGGATGAAAAATCGCCTGGGAATACCAGGTGCTGTAAGCTATTAGGAAAAGGACCTGGCAGCACACTCTCGAAAAAATCAGCCACTGAAAATCCTATGAATAGCAAAGAAGCACTGACATAGTGCTGGGCATGGGACAGTGTTGGGTAATGTCTCCTTCTATGGGTCCAAATCCAACTATGAGTTGGACCCAAATCCAGAGCACTTAACAACAACAACAAGCTAAAATTAATAATTTTTTTTGTTGTTAGGTTCTGTCAAGTCATAACCAACTCATAGCAACCCTCATAGGGGTTTCAATGGCTGATTGTTCCAGGATTGCCTCCAGAGTGGATTGCCATGTCTTTCTCCCATTTTTGCGGAGCTGGGAATTGAACCCAGGACCTCAGAGACTGCAGAGTGGTGCTCTACCAACTGAGCTAAATCCCAGCCCCTTAATAATTTTTAGTAACCCTATAATAGGAGACTATTTTGCTAATGTAAACATATTAGGATAGGCTGATGCAGGAGGATCATCTGAGCCCAGGAGTTAAAGGCTGGCCTGTGCAACATAAATAAATTAAAAAAAAAAAAGACATAATGAATGAATGAAAGAAAAACAAGAAGAAAGGATTTACAAAATAAAATATGATACCTAAGATTTTTTGAATCAAGAAGGAAAACAGATGAAGGTATTGGAAATCATTTCTAGGTCTACTTTGTGTGCATTTGAAATCCTTCTTCATAAAAAACAAACAAATACAACACACACAGTCACATAGCATATACCCCCAAACGCCCACATTTTCTTAAAAAGTGAGTATAGTAAATAACCTCATAGTTCAAGGAAAGAAAACCTCAATTTTTATTTCCAACTTTTGTTCTAGTCATCATCTTGTTAATCGATTATTAAAAGTTTACTAGATAATCCCTGAATTTTAAAATTCTACTAGTTTCTCAAGTCTTTTTGTTTTATTTTCATCTAGAATCCATTTAATTCATTAAAATACAATTTAAATTTAACTATAAACTTACAGAATACATTGTTCAACCTGTAACTAAGGATTCAAAATATTTTTTTAAATATAACACATTTTTTGACTAAGAGCTTTAAAAAAAATAGTGAATATCTTGAGCATGCTTAAATTATTTTAAAATCTTTTTATTTCCCATTACCACTATCATCCTTTTGTAAATCTGGTTATGTCTTAAAGATGACATTAAAATACAGCATAGAAACCATTTAGGTATATGCCATTCCAGTTTTGTTTCTCCCACTCTTGGGCACTGAACCCAGGGCCTCACACATACTAGGCAAGCACTACCTAAGCTACCATCCAAGCCTTATATTATTTCTGAGTGTGGCATTATTTTCAGTTCAACCTGGATTAGATATTTTAACAAGATAAACAAGTTAACTTGTCCCATTAAAAACATTTAATGTTTATTCAAAGTACACATTAGGTGTGATATAGAGAATCACTAATTCACATAATTTTCTTCATTTCAAATTGAAAATGACAAAATGTTGAGAATTATAGAAATTCCTTATAGTAATCTTAAATGCATATGTTCGTTTAATAATATTTTAGTTTTCATGCTACCATATTTACCCATATATTTATTTTTATTTGACAAGTAGAAATTATATATATATATATGGCTTATATGCTTTGACTCTCACTTGTCTGTCAGTTTGCCATACTATGGGGTTTGGGTCTTCCCTTGATGCTAAAAGCTATGCCACCAGTATTACAGATACCAACAGAGTCACCAATGGTGGGCAGGTTTCAGCTGAGCTTCCAGACTAAGGCAAAGGACCCACTAGCCCACTCCTGAAACAATTAGCTATTGAAAACCCTATGAACAGGAAAAAAACACTGCCAGATATAGTGTTGGAAAATGAGCCCCTGGGGTTGGAAAGCATTCAGAGAAACCTGGGAAAGAGCTGGCTCCCCAAAGTAGCGTCAACCTTAATGATGGGAATGGAGTAAAGTCCCAGGGACTTCCATTTGCTGATGTGGCAAGACTCAAAATGAGAAAGAACAACTGTAAATATCCATTAATAATTGAACATGGAATGTACACAGTATGAATCTAGGAAAATTAGAAATTGTCAAAAGGGAAATGGAGCACATAAACATACACATTCTAGGCATCAGTGAGCTAAAATGGACTGATATGGCCCATTTTGATTCAAATAATCATGTGGTCTACTATGACAGGAATGACAACTTAAAGAGAAACGGGGTGGCACTCATCATCAAAAAAGACATCTCAAAATCTGTCCTAAAGTACAATGCTCATTGTTAGTGATAGAATAATATCCATATGCCTACAAGGAAGGCCACTTAATATGACTATTATTCAAATTTACACATTCATCACTAAGGCCACAAATGAAGATAGGGAAGATTTTACCAGCTTCTGTGATCTGAAATAATTGAACATGCAATCAGGATGCACTGATAGTTACTGTTGAATGGAATGTAAAAGTTGGAAACAAAGAAGGCTTAGTAGTCAGAAAATATGGCCTTGGTGACAGAAACAATGCTGGAGATCGCATGATACAATTTTCTCAGACCAATGACCTTTTCATTGCAAACACATGTTTTTTTAACCAACATAGTGGCTATTCACATGGAATTCATCAGATGGAACATACAGGAACCAAATTGACTACATTTCTGGAAAGACACAACAGAAAAACTCAATATCAGGAGTCAGAAGAAGACCAGGGGCTGATTGTGTATCAGACCATTAACTGCTCATATGAGGTTCAAACTGAAACTGAAGAAAATTAGAAAAAGTGTACAAGAGCTACAGTATGACCTTGAGTATATCCCATGTGAGTTCAGACACCACTTCAAGAACAGGTTTGATGCACTAGACACTAATGATTGAAGACCAAATGAGTGGTGGCATGACATCAAAGACATCATGAGGAAAGTAAAAGGTTATTAAAAAGACAGGGAAAAAAGTGAAAAGACCAAATTATATGTCAAAAGAGACTCTGAAACTTGCCCTTGAACATTGAGCAGCTAAAGTAAAAAGAAGACATGATAAAGTTAAAGAACTACAGAGAAGGTATTCTGGGTTAAGATGGCAGACTGAAAGCAACCACGCTTTAAGGAGAGAAGAAAGAGTTATGACCAGTCTATAAATTCTCTACTCAGAAGAGAGATTCAAGACAGTGCCTTCAATTAGTGAAAAATGAGTTGTGCTATGACATCAGACTAAAAGCAGTACACTTTTAGGTCAGAGAAGCGGAACCAAGGGGGTGCCACTTTAGAGGTACCTATTCCAGGCAAGCAGTGGTGAGTGTGTGGGGAGAACCTCTATCCATGCAAAGGAGTTGGGGCATGGAGCCTGACACATACACAGAAAAGAACTCACTATAATCTACTGGGAGCTAATTTGTGGACCAAACAGCTGCAGCTAATACAGACAGGGGCTCCCAAGAGAACTCTCCACGAAAGGTGCTGCAAGAAACAAGACTGGGGTTCCAGCTGAGCTCAGGCCAATGGGGAAATACATACCCCCGCGCATGTAACTGAGGCACACCGGAAAGGTTGAACAGATCAGCACAAAGCTGATCTAGGAACATACACTGTAGGATTACATAGGCAAAGCCTGTGGGGCAGCAGTAACATGGGAAAAGTGAACGTAGGGAGACAAAGGGTCACCATTAGTTTTCCCACTGTTCTCAACAGCCCAGGGCATTAAGGAGCTGTTGCCAAAAGGAACATGGGTCATTGCCCCTTTAAGTAAATAATCCTAGATACTAGCCATAAGCTATCCTGGCAAGTGGGAGGAGTCATGGGTAGTTACAGAAAGTGCTCTGAACTGGGCATATCTAATTAAAGAATCCCAGATATGAGCTGCTGGTGGCCCTGAGATACTGGGGGCTACTGCGAGTACTCCAACAACTTGGAACCCCCAGGAAGTACATCGTCTGCTAGGGTACTGAGTGGGTCCCACAGGAGATTGGTCTGAACTGGTGCTGGGTAGGGAAACCCAAATGACCACAGCAAGGGCTGCAGACAAACCTAACCCAGTTTTATAGACTGCAGAGGGATTGGCCACCGAGGGCACTATATTTGGGGACCCAACAGAGAGCCTGACACTTCACCATGAGTCAGGGGACTTGAACTGGATCGCCTTACAAGTATGTTGAAGGGTATGGACAGCACACACCACAAGATCTGAGATACACAGTGGTGGAAAAGAAGGGCTGGGACAGCTGTTTGACAACATTTGGGGAAAAAAGGGGGAATTCTTAAGGAGCACAGTGGCTGTCACATAGTCTGAATTCAGCACTTCAGGGCAATTCAGTGGCAATTCAGCACTTCAGGGTTGTTTTCGTTTTTCTTTTTCTGTGTGGGTAGAGCAGTTCTGGGTTTTTGTTTTGTTTTGTTTTAATATATGTTTGTCTTTTTTCCTTTTATTTGTTTTTGAATTTTGGGTAGGCCTCTGGTGGTGGTGGTTGCTGGGTGCTATTGAGTTGGTATCCAACTCATAGCGACCCTAGGTACAACAGGTGAAACAGTATTGTCAGTGCTTCTCTGCTATTCATAAGGCTTTTGATGGCTGACTGTTTTGGGAGTGGGATGCTGGGTCCTGCTCCCAAGCCTACAGCACCTGGTATACCCAGGTGGTCTCCCATCCAAGTACTAACCAGACCAGTCAGACCCTGCTTAGCTTCCAAGATCTGATGAGACTGGATGCCACAGTAGTACAGTTGCAGGCCTCTGGAGAGTTGCTTAATTCTGATGGTCTCTTACTCGCTTTCTCCTATGCCACTTTACCTCATCCTCTATGTCCATAGACTTTGGAACCTTTTGCTACCAACCTCACTAACCATAATTTCCAACTAGTAACTGGTTTCTTCATTCACTGTTGTTGTTAGGTGCTGTCACGTCTAGTCCAACTCACAGAAATCCTCCTATGATTTCTCAAATGGCTGATTATTTTCAGGAGTGGATTGCCACATCCTTCTCCCTTAGGTTTCACTAGTCAATCAATGTCTTCCAAATTTATTTGTCAAAACCAAAATAGGACTTCTTACATGCTTGCATTGGCTAGACCCTGCACCCAGACCAAGCAATAGGAAAGCCTCAACAAAAAATACATGAAATATGGAAGGTCAGTTTGGATGGGAAACCCCAATGGACCAAAGCCCTTCAATAGATAATTTTGAAGCAACTGAATTCATATAGGTGCCAGAAAAAGAATTTAGAAGTCTGCTTATAAATGTTGAAATACCTCAAGGACACCATAAGGAGAGCAACTGAAACACTAGACAAAAAATATCTACCTTAGAAGAAAAATTCAGCAAAGAAATTGAGATTGTGAAGAACAATCAAATAGAAATGCTGGAATTACAAAACAAAATAAATCAATATTGCTGCAGAATCTTTAGTATCTAAATTGGACAAAGCTGAAAATGGGATAGTTGTTACTGAAAAACAAAACAAAACAAAACAAAAAAACTGAAGAGCTTATCTATTCAGATGTCAATAATGATACAAAGATGAGGCAGTATGATCAATACTTTCAAGAGGTCTTTGATAAAATGAAAAGACACAGCCAGCGAATTCAGGGGGTTCACAAAGGAGCTCAAAATAACAGGGGTTTGGGAAATGAATGAAATAATACCTAAAAACTTCCCAAAAGTAAGGGAAGAAATAGATACCTATACCTCAGAAGCAGTCAGAACTCCAAATAGAGTAGACCAGAACAGATCCTCTCCACGACACATTATAGTTGGAATGCTGAATCTAGAGAGCAAAGAAGTTATTTTAAAAGCTACAAGAGAAAAAACTCCAACTCACAAAGGCAAACCCATCAGAAAATGAGATGACTGCTCAACAACTTTAAGGGCAAGGAGAGCATGGTCAGATACCATTCAAGCACTGAAAAGGAACAACTGCCAACCAAGACATTTTACCCAACAAAGCTATTTTTAAAAATAGACAAAAAGTTCAAGAAATTCCATGATATTGACAAGTTTAAGCAACTTTTGACCACCAAGCCATCACTGCAGGAGATCGTTAATGAAACACTGCACTAGGAGAGTAGTAAGACAATCCCAAATGCACGATCAAAGGAATGAATAATAGATATGAGGGAAACTCATGAATACAACAGGTTAAATATGAACAAAAAATAGAAACAAACACAAAAATGATGCAGAACAATAAACTCCTCTCAAAATTACCTTAAATGTAAATGGTCATAACTCACCATTCAGGAGGCACTGATTGGCCACCTGTGGTTAAAAAACAAAACCCCTTGATTTGTGGGATTCAAGGGACTGACTTCATTGACAACATAAAATTCTGAAAATTAAAGACTAGACAACAATATACCAAGGAAGCAGGAGACAAAAAAAGCAGAAGTAGCAATATTAATTTCTGACAATTCAGACTTCAATCCCAAACTAATCAGAACAAAGATGGTTACTACATATTAGTAAAAGGAATAGTCAGCCAGGAACCTAATGATATTTAACATTTATTCATCCAATATAGGTGCACCTAGCTTCATAAAACAAATTTTATTGGAGATAAAGGAACACATCAGACCAGATACGATAATTACGGGAAATTTAATACCTCTCTTTCTGCAAGAGACAGGTCATCAAAGCAAAAGATCAGCAGAGAAGCAATGGACTTCAACAGCAACATATACCAGGTGGACCCTACAGATGTCTACAGAATACTGCCATCCATCAGATGTGGAATACACATTTTTCTCAGCAACACATGGAACTTTTTCTAAAATAGACCACATTTTAGTCCACAAAAATGGCCTCAACCAGTATAAAAAAAAAAATTGAAATCATCCCCTGTACCTTTATCAGGTCACAATGGAATAAAATTGAAACTCAAAAGCAAGAAAAATTTCAGAAATGTTACAAATATATGGAAAGGTAATACCATACTTCTGAATGATCAATGGGTCATCAAACAATTTCAGAGAAGAAATTTAAAAATCTCTGCAATCAAATGAGGATGAAAACACATCCTACAAATATTTATGGGATACAGCAAAGGCAGTTCTATGAGGGAAGTTCACAGTCATTAGTGTCTTCATCAGTAAATTAGGGAAGGCCCAATTAACTAACTTAATGACACATCTTAAGGCACTAGAAAGCCAACAATACACCAATCTCAAAAGGAATACACAGAAAGAAATTAAAAAGATAAAGGCAGAAATTAGGAAAGTAGAAACCAAAAAGACAATACAAAGAATTAATGAAACCAAGAGCTGTTTCTGGGGAAAAAAGTCAACAAAACTGACATTTCTTTAGCTAGACTCAGCAAAAGAAAGAGAGAAAAGGCCCAAAAATTAAAAAAAAAAAAAAAAAAAAAAAAAAAAAAAAAAAAAAAAAAAAAAAAAAAAAAAAAAAAAAAAAAAAAAAAAAAAAAAAAAAAAAAAAAAAAAAAAAAAAAAAAAAAAAAAAAAAAAAAAAAAAAAAAAAAAAAAAAAAAATCAGTGACAACACAGGGGACATAATGATGGAAACCAATGAAATCCGAAAGATCAACAGAGACTACTTTGACAAATTTTACTCCCCCCCCAAAAAAAAACCCAAAAATACAGAAATGGATAAATTCCTTAGTGCATATGAATTACCAAAACTAAGCCTGGAGGACATAAACAAATTAGACCCATTACAGTCACTGAAATAGAGACTTTAATAAAAAATCTCCCAACAAAGAAAAGCCTAGGTCCTGATGGGTTCCCAGCTGAATTTTATCAAACCTTCAATGAAGAATTACTATCTATTCTCTTCAAATTATTTCATAAGATAGAAAAGGAAGGGATACTTCCAATTTCATTCTATGAAGCCAGTATCACCCTGATACCAAAACAGATAAGGACTCTTCAAAGAAAGAATTACATACCAATTTCCCTGAGGAACACTGATACAAAAATCCTCCATAAAATCCTGGCAAACCAAATTCAGCAACACATAAAAAAATCATACACCACAATCAAGTGGGCTTCATTCTACAGATGCAAGACTGGTTCAATATACAAAAATCAATTAACATAATTCAACATTATCAAGAGACCTGAAGACAGAAATCACACAATCATCTCAACTGATGCTGAGAAGGCTTTCGATAAAGTGCAACATCCTTTTGTGATAAAAGTCTTGAAGAAACTGGGCATACTTGGTCTTATTCCAACATCATAAAGACCATTTATGACAACTCTGTAGCTAACATATTAGGTGAGGAAATATTGAAATCATTCCCTCTAAGACCAGGAACAAGAGAGGGATGTCCACACTCTCCTCTCTTATTCAATATTGTGACTGAAATCCTAGCCAGAGAAATCAGGCAAGAGAAAGAAATTACAGGAATACAAAAAGGGAAAGAAGAGATCAAATTATCCTTATTCACAAACAATATGATCCTCTACCTAAAGGACCCCAAAAATTCCACTAAAAAACTCTTAGAGCTAATCAGCTCCTTCAGCAAAGTAGCAGGATAGAAAACTAACACTCAAAAAAATCAGTAGCCTTCCTTTATACCAATAGTGAACAGGAAGAGAAGGAAATCAAAACAACATTCTCATTCACAATAGTACACCAAAAAATTAAATATTTAGGAATCAACCTCACCAAAGACCCTAAAAAGACATCTACAAGGAAAACTTGAAAACATTAAAGAAAAACATAGCAGAATATATTAGAAAATGGAAGGACCTCCCTTGCTCATGGATTGGGAGAATTAATATTGTGAAAATGGCTATACTACTAAAGCAATTTATAGATTTAATGCAATTCCCATCAAAATTCCAATGACAAACTTTGCAGAAATAGACAAAACAATGCTGAAAATGATAACAAAGCAGAAAGGGCCACGTATAACATCACAAAAACAGGGGAAGAACCTGGCAACCCACTCTTGAAACAATCCTGAAACAACCTGCCATTGAAAACCCCATGAATAGCAGAAAAGCACTGACATAGTTCCGAGCACGGCACAGCACTGGGCAGTGTTTTGTTCTGTTGTACATATGGTCAGTATGAATCATATTTGACTCAACAACATAGAACAACAATAAATAGCCAAAACAATCGAAAGCAGCAACAACAGTGCAGGAAGTATAACTGTACCTGACTTCAAATTAGACTACAGGGACACAGTGGCAAAAACAGCTTAGAACTGGCACAAGAATAGGCTCGAAGATCAATGGAACAGAACTGAAGACCCAGAGATACACCCACACAACTACAGCCACCTGATTTTTGACAAAGGGGCTAAGAACTTTCAATGGAGAAAAGGTAGCCTCATCAACAAATAGTGCTGGGAAAATTGGATATCCACTTGCAGAAGACTGAAAATAGATCCATATCCTTCAATCTATATGAGAGCCAACTGAAATGGATCAGAGATCTCAACACAAAAACAGAAACTTTAAAACTATTAGGAGAAAAGATAGGAAATACACACCAACACATAGGCATAGGAAAGCATTTCCTTAACAAGATTCCAACTGCCCAGGAAACTACACTGAGATTATACAGAATTAAAGTGCTTCTGTATGGCAAAGGAAACAATCGACAGAGTAAAGGGAGAGCCCACAGAATGGGAGAAAATCTTTGCATCCTACACATTTGACAGGACTAATTTCTAGAATACACAAAGAACTTAAGAAATCAAACACCAAGACAATAAATAATCCAATAAGTAAGTGGGTAATGGAACTCAGCAGATAGTTCTCAAATGAAGAAGTACAAATGGCTAATAAACATATGAAAAAATGTTCAATATCCCTAGACATTAGGGAAAGGCAAATCAAAACAACATGGAGATTCCATCTCACTCCAGTAAAAAATAGCCAAGATTAACAACATAAATAATAACACATGCTAGTGAGGATGCAGAGAAAAAGGAACCCTTTTACATTGCTGGAGGGATTGTAAATTGGTTCACCCATTTTGAAAATCAATAGGGAGGTACCTTGGAAAATTAAAAATAGAACTGGTATATAACCCAGCTATACCACTCCTGGGAATATACCCAAAGGAAGATAAGTCATCATACTACAGGAACACTAGCGCTTCCATATTTAAAACAGAACTCTTCACAATCAAAGAATATGGAAACAACCAGGATGTCCATCAACAGAGGAGTGGACTGAAAAACTGTGGTATACATACAATACTCAGCAATAAAGAAGAATGTCATTTGCAGCAAAATGGATGGAATTGAAGAACAACATCTTAAGTGATCTAACCCAGTCCCCAAAAGAAAAATACCATATGTTCTCACTCATATGTGGGAGCTAATTCTAACTTAAAGGAAGGAAAAAAACCCTGTACAAATGTTGATATATAAAAATGAACAATCACATTTATATAAGAATGGAAACTATAAGCAGAGTAGAAAGGGGAAGGAAATAAGTGGGTAGGAGAAGATGTTGGGGAAAGGGGAAAGTGGAGAGCAAATAATATAGAGGGGTAAAGAGGAAAATCTCAAAATATATGATGTAACTATATGAATATACGGAAAAAAATAGGGGAAAGAAAAAAAAATCAATGAGACTACAACCCACAATTGTATACGATTTTTGTTGTTGTTGTTAGGTTACAGCGACCTGGCGTACAACAGGCAAAACACTATTGTCAGTGCTTCTCCGCTATTCATAGGGTTTTCAATGGCAGATTGATTTTTGGGAGTGGGTTGCCAGGTCCTTCCTCCAAGCCTACAGTATCTGGTGTTCCCAGGTGGTCTCCCATTCAAGTACTAATCAGGCCCGACCCTGCTTAGCTTCTGAGATCTGATGAGATTAGATGCCACAGTGCTACGGCAGTAGGCCTATGACTTCTATTACATATTAATTAAAATTCCCACTCTTTTCTTCTCTTCATAAATTTATACAGTTCTGTAAAATATGTAAGCTGATGAATGTGTAAAGAACAATGATTTAAAAGTTGCATAATGGATATATCAAGAGACTTATTACTCCGCACGCCACCAACATTTATTAACAATAAAAAAGAACTAAACAGAAGATTTCAAAGGGCAGCTTGTGAAGACAAAACCAAATATTATAATTACATGTGTGAAGAACTGGAGATAGAAAACCTAAAGAGAAGAACATGCTCTATTTTTCTCAAGCTTAAAACCTGAAGAAAAAAGTCAAGCCTCAAGTGGCAATAGTGAAGGATTCGACAGGGAAAATATTAAACAACACAGAAAACATCAAAACAAGATGGAAGGAATACATAGAGACATTATACCAAAAAGAACTGATAGATGCTCAACAATTTCAAGATGTTTCACATGATCAAGAATCAATGGTCCTGAAGGAAAAACTGGAACTTGACTTGAAGGAACTGGCAAAACATGAGGCCCCAGGAATTGATGGAATACTGAAAAGAGATAGTTCAACACACGCAGCACTGAAGGTGCTTACTTGTTATGCCAAGAGATTTCGAAAACAGCTACCTGGCCAACTCACTGGAAGACAACCATATTTGTGCCTATTCCCAAGAATGAAGATCCAAATAAATGTGGAAATTATCAAACAATATCAGTAATATAACACACAAGTAAAATTTTGCTAAAGATCATTCAAAAGCAACTACAGCAGTATATTGACAAAGAACTGCCAGAAAATCATGCCAGATTCAAGAGAGAGCATGGAACCAGGGATATCATTGCTGACATCAGATAGATATTAAGAGAAAAGCAGAGAATACCAAAAAGATGCTTACCTATGTTTTATTGAATAGGCAAAGGAATTTGACTGTATGGATCACAACAAATTACGGATGATATTACGAAGAATGGTAATACCAGAGCACTTGATTGTACTCATGAAGAATCTGTACATGGACCAGGAGGCCGTTGCTTGAGCAGGAGGAGGAAACTGCCTAGTTTAAAGTAAAGAAAGGTGTGTGTCAGGGCTGTAACTTTTCACTATACCTCTTCAATCTCTATGCTGAGCAAATAATCTAAGAAGCAAGACTTTATGAAGAAGAATGAGGCATCTAGATAAGAGACTCATTAATAACTTGCGTTTTGCAGATGACACAATTTTGCTTGCTGAAAGTGAAGAGGATTTGAAACATTTACTGATGAAGATCAAAGAACATAGCCTTTAGTATGGGTTGTACCTCAACATCAAGAAAACAAAAATCCCAACAACTGGGTTAGCAAGCAACTTCATGATAAATGGAGAAAAGACTGAGGTTGTCTAAGATTTTGCTTTACTTGGTTCTACAATCAACACTGCTGGAAGCAGCAGTCAAGAAATCAAAAGACATATTACATTGGGAAAAGCTGTTGCAAAAGGCCTCTTTAAAGTATTAAAAATAAAGATGTCACACTGAAGATAAAGGTGCACCTGATTCATGCCATGGTATTTTCAGTTGCATCATTTCCTTGTGAGCTGTATGGGCGTTGAATAAGGGAGACAGAAGAATTGATGCTTTTGAATTATGGTGCTGGAGACGAATACTGAATATACCATGGACTGCCAAAAGAAACAACAGATCCATTCTAGAGGAAGTACAACCAGAGTGCTCCTTGGAAGCAAGGATTGCTAGACTGCGTCTTATGTATTTTGGACATGTTGTCAGGTAGGACCAATCCCTGGAAAAGGACATCATATTTAGGAGAGTGGTGGGTCAATGAAGAAAAGGAAGACCCTGAACTAGATGGACTGACACAGTGACTGCAACAATGGGCTTAAACATAAAAAAGGTCTTGTCTATGGCACAGAGTTGGGGAGTGTTTCGCTCTGTTGTATATAGGATCACTATTGGTCAGACCTGATTCAATGGCACCTAACGATTACAACAATCCAGTTTTTCAGTACTGTTTATTGAAGAGATTGTCTTTCCCCATTATTTATCCCTTGCATGTTTGTCAAAAATTAGTTAACCATAAGCACATGGATTTATTTCCAGGTTCTCTATTCTGTTCCCTTCATCTGTGTGTCTGTTTTTGTGCTACCATTATGCTATTTGACTGTGATAGCTTTGTAGATCTTGTAATCTGGTACTGTGATGCCTCAAACTCTGTTCTACAGGCTTGAGACTGTTTTCAGCTATTCAGGGTCTTTTATGATGCCGTATGTACATTAGGATTATTTTTGCTAGTTCTGTAAAGAATTTCATTGGAATTTTAATAGGCATCACACTGAATCTGTAAATGACATTGGGTAGTACAGACATTTTAACAACATTCACTCTTCTAATCTATGAATACAGGGTATCTTTCCATTCATTTGTGTCATTTTCTATTTCTTTCATCAATGTTTTATAGTGTTCAGTGTAGTAGTCTTTTACTTTCTTAAAGTAATTCTGAAGTATTTTATGTAATTTTATTGTTTATTGCTATTGTAAATAAGACTGTTTTCTTGATTTGTTTTTTGAATAATTTGCTGTTAATGTACAGAAATGCTACTGGCTTTTGTACGTAGACTCTATACACTACAATTTTACTAAGTTTATTTATTAGTTCTAACAATTTTGTTGATGGAATCTTTAGAGTTTCTAGATACAAGATCATGTTATCTACAAATACAGTTTAACTTCTTTCTGATTTGGATGGCTTTTACTTCTTAGCTTAACTGTGCTGGCTAAGACTTCTAGTACTATGTTGAATACAAGTGACAAGTGTGGACATTTTGTCTCAATCTTGATTTTTAAGGAAAAGTTTTTAACTTTTCATTGTTGGTTAAGATAACTATGGGTTTGTCACTTATGATCTTTATTATGTTATGATCTTTATTACTTATATACCTAATTTGGTGAGTGTTTTTTTAATTAAGAAAGGAGGTTCAATTTTGTCAAATGCCCTTTCTATATCTGTTGAGATACAGATGATCATACGTTTTTTGCCCCTTATTGTGGTACTGTGGTGTATCACATATACTGATTTGTGTATATTGAACCATCCTTTCATCTTAGGGTTAAATTCCTCTTGATCATGATGAATGATCCTTTTAGTATGCTTTTGAATGTGGTTTGCCAGTGTTCTGTTCAGGATTTTTTTCTTTTCGGCGGGGGGTGGGGGGGAGCAGTACTAGGAGTCGGACCGTGGGTCTCTCACACATGTCATGCACTGTTCTACTACTGAGTTGCATGCCCAGTCTCTTTTTTTAAAATTTTAAACAGGGTCTTGCTAAGTTGTGAAAACTGCCTCTAGCCTTGAACTCAGGATCCTAATGCCTCAGCCTTCCAAGTCATTTTGATTCCAGGCAGGTGCAATCATGCCTAGCTCTCTGTTGAGAATTTGTGCATCCATGTTTATCAGGAATATTGACTTGTAATTTTCTGTTCCTGTACTGCTCTTAACTTGTTTTAAAATAGCAAGATAATGCTGGCTTTGTAAAATGAATTTGGAAATACTCCCTTTTTTTCAGTTTTTTGGAAGTGTTTGAGAAGACCTGGTATTCGTTCTTTAAATTTTTTTTTTTTTTTTTTTAACAGGATCGTGCTATGTTGTTCAGGCTGGCCTCAAACTCTGGGCTCAAGTGATCCTCTTGCCTCTCAGCTTCCAGAGTGACTGAAATTACAGGTGCGTACCATGGCAACCAGGTGTTCTTTAAATGCTTCATTTACCATTGAAGCTCTCAGGGCCTGGGCCTACCTTTGAGGGGAAACTATTTATTACTGATTCAATCTCCTCAGTCATTATTGGTCTGTTCAGATATTTTTTTCTTCTTCATGATACAGTCTGACTAACTCCCATTCATGATTTTTGTCATGCATTTCAAATAAACAAGATTAGGCTACAACATATGTATTAATATTTCCAATAATATTGCTCCAAGGAAGCTTCATGTCAGATTATTAAGAAGGATGCTTACAACACTTTTTTAACATGGGAGAGTTTCTATGTTATGTTGTTGTTGTTAGGTACTGTGGAGTCAGTACCTGACTCATAGTGACCCTATGTACAACAAATAAAAAAAAACTATTATCAGTGCTTCTCTGCTATTCATAGGGCTTTCGATGGCTGATTGCTTTTTGGGAGTGTGTTGGTGGGTCCTTCTATCTATGTTATAATCTTAGGTAAATAGAAACCTCATTTTTATATACACATTGACCTCATAATGTTTAAATAACATGTGTGTATATAAATGTTCCCGAGCAAATTTTGTGAAATGTAAATGTGATATGAGAAATTACTAGTGGCTTTCATTCCTTGTATTTTTCCAAATTTTATACATTTTCCAGAGGTAGTTCCTTGTAAAATTTAAAAAAGCAATAACTATACCATATTAAAATAAATATCTTGGTCTATGATCAATTACAAAACAACTGTGATATAATGATAACAATAGCTATCACTTGAATGCTTATTGTTTAGTAGGTATCGTTCTAGGGGATTCACGAGTATAAACAAATTTAACTCTCACAACCGTGCTAGAAGGTACTTACTATTTTGTTCCCACTTAGATGAGCAAACTCTTAACTACTTCAATAGTATAATTATAAGTAAATCAATAGTTGTTGTTAGGTGCCATCAGGTCACATCCAACTTATAGTAACCCTCAAAGGGTTTTCAAAGGGTGATTATTTCAAGAGTGAGCTGCCACATCCTTCTCCTTATTTTTGTGGTGCTGGGGATTTAAACCGGGGCCTCAGAGAGTACAGAACGCACTCTGGCAACTGAGCTAAACCACAGTCCCACTTGAATACTAGAAAACATTTAAGTCTGAATTGTTTCTTTTGTAACTCAATTCACAAGGAATACAATAAAAAAAGTTACACAAATATTTTAAGTTAACACATCTCTACAAGTTCCCCGTCTAAAGAGTATACTTGCTATGCAGTTAGTACATGGGACACCAGAATTTAGAATTTTTGCTGTCAGGTGCCATCAGGCACAGTCTGAATCATAGTGACCCTATGTATAACATAATGAAACACCCCAACCATGTGCCATGCACAGCACTATGTCACTGCTTCTCTGCTATTCATAGGGTTTTCAAAGGCTGATAATTTTGGATTGCTTCAGGAGTGGACTGTCACATTCTTCTCCAGAATTTAGAATTAGTTTCTCATATATAAAATCAGGAAAATCCTAATAGGTAATATATAGGACGAGTCATGAATATAAAAAGTTATCATAAGTTCTCTCAGAACTTATATCTATCTCAAAACTATATTCTCAGGACCTGGTATAATGCTTTACATTTGGTGTTTAATAAATATTTGCTTAAGAAATCCAAGTAGAATAATATATCATTGGGTAATTTAGGAATTATGGAATTAGTTTAATGTGAGTAAATTGGACTTGGCTGTAATTTCAAAAAACATGTCAGCATTAGTAATTTCAAAACTATAAACCAAACAACTGTATTGTATATAATTAAGTCCAGCTTTAAGAAAGACAACAAATCAATGTGGAGTCTAGAACAAAAACACCCAAAAGTTGAGAGGTCAGTAGTGGGACTGCCATTCCGCCATTTCGCCATCACGCAGACAACAGGATAGAATCCTGGAGACTCAGAGGGGACTTCGCACACACATGCACAGGAGCCAAACCCAACACGGAGTACAACCTTGACATCACACTGTCACCCTGCCCACAGGACACAAACTACAAGTTTCGGGTGAGTCAGTTTGAGGTGGCACACAGAAATCGCCATCTTTAGTGGCATACGTCCCGCAGCCTGAGATGCTGGGCTGTTGTAGGTCCCTCACGCGAGACACTAGGGATCAGATCCACGAGAGTAGATACTCGAGGGTACGGGGAGTACTCGCGGAGGAAACTGGGAAACTGGTGCCAGCGGTACACATCCAGAGATGAAACGCGGCTCCCTCCCTCGTGTTGTGGCGGGACAGTGGTGCAGACGCAATCTCCACAGACATAAGGGCACACATACACCTGGATCCCAGACACACCAGAAGGGATTCTAAGTCATCCCACTGCACTGTGGAGAAAGGTGAGGTCTGCGGAGGCGGCTGAGCCCCACGCGGACAGAGTGCTCCTTTTTGGCAGAGCCTAGTGGCACAATTAGACACAATAAGAGCAGTTTCGAGCGCAATCACCGTGCATGGACAGACCTGCTACAGATTCTCTCCGGGAGGGTTGGATATCATCCTGCCCACAAGAGAATTTGGTCCTCCCAAGTGGGCGGAAAGCCCTGCAGTAAAAAAATCCATGATAGCAGCCATATTCCCTCCATACTATAGGCTTTGGGCCGGAAATCTTTGATTTGGGGAATTGGCGCCCAAACTATGTGGGACAGGGAGAACTCCAGGGAGGACCCCGCAGGTTCCACTGCCTCTCAAACAATACAATAGACACAGAATATTTCGTGGAACCATCTCTTTTATCAATTGCTGTCCCACTTAAACCCAGGACATTATGGGGCAATCTGCCATTTTTTACGGAATCGGCAAAATCTCCATAGACTAAGACAGATTGTTCCTGGAGATTGTGTGAAAACACTGCCATCCTGAATTCTGGAGGGAGCACTGCTTCCTGCAGTATCAACTTCACCCGGTACAACTGGGTGTCCACAGTGCAGATTCCACCTGCAAGAACACACAAGGGTTTTTTTTCTTTTCTTTCTTTTTTTTTTTTTTTCCTTTTCTTTTGTATGGGGATTTGAATCCAGGGTCTTTCGCCTGCTTGCTTTGTAGGTGCTGGACCGCCGCGCTGCGCCCCCAGCCCATATTTTCTGCTTTTTGAGACAGGGGCTTGCTGGGTTGCACAGACTGCCTCTGATCTTGGGCTTGTGGTCCTCCTGCCTCCGTCCCCTAAGCTGCTGGGATTGCAGGTGTGCACCACCGCACCTGACTACAAGTGTTTTTATATGTGTGCGTGAGCGTGTATGCATGGTTTTCTTTTTTGTTTTTTGTTTTTGATTTGTTTGTTTTTGTTGTTTTGTACAGGGGTTTGAAACCAGGGTCTTGCGACTGTTTCCTTTGTAGGTGCTGGACCACCACGCTGCACCCCCAGGCCATAATTTTTACTTTTTGAGATAGGGTCTCGCTGGGTTGCGCAGGCTGCCTGTGATCTCGGGCTTGCGGTCCTCCTGCCTCCGCCCCCCCCCAAGTAGCTGGGATTGCAGGTGTATACCACGGCACCTGACTACAAGCGATTTTATGTTGGTGGGAGTGTGTATGCGTGAGGTTTTTTTTTTCGTATTTTTTTTCATTTTTATTTTCTTCCTTTCTTGTTTTACTCTCTTCCCTCTTTTTATTCTCCTTCTCTTTTTCTTAAGGTATATATGTGTCTTTGTATTAATTATTTTACCCTTAAGTCTTAACCTTAATTTTAATTTTGACAGTTATTTCTATTAGCCTCTGTCCTCTACCTCCTGTTTCCACCTCTTCTATCACCAGATCCCCCCCTTTCTCACCCTACAGAGGAGAAACAAAATCTATCGCATCCCTAGCCCTTAGCCCCTTTGGAGTTGGGCTGGTGGACTAAAGAGAGAACCACACAGATCAAAAAGTCGAGAATATACCCAGCTTATAAGCTCAAATAAGCACCAGGGATTCGGCACCACACAATCTCAAATGAATAACAGAGGGAGAAGTTCTGTGCACTCAGGAGAGACGAATTCTACTTCCCTGACATATTATGGAAAAACAAAGTAAACCTTCAAAAAACACAGAGGGGCAGGATGGATCTGAAGGCCCCACAGAGCAAAGCCCCTGAACAAATAATTCCAAGGACTCTCAATTCTTAGAGATCTCTGATTCGGAATTCAGAGTCATGGTTATAAACATGCTAAGAAAAATTAAAACGAATACCACAAGCACCCTGGAAATCCTTGGAAAGAAGGTATCTCACTTGGAATCCGTTCTATCATCCCAGTTAGAAATGATAAGGAAAAACCAAGCAACTCTCCTTGAAACTCAATCCAAGTTAACTGAATTGAACTCGGCTAAAGAATCCTTTTCGTTGAGATTGGATGAATCTGAGCTGAGGATTTCTGATTCTGAAGATGCCATAAATGAACTTAAATACAAACAGCCAGAAATGGAATCAATGATAAAGGTATTAAAAAAAGATTTCCAGGAGAACTCAGATAGAAAGAAAAAACGAAACTTAAGAATTCAGGACATCTCTGAAGGAGAAGAAAGATCCACTGGAGGCCTTCAAAATCTAGTAAAGGGTATCCTCAAGGAAAACTTCCCAAAGATAGTACAGGAAATGGATATATGCACCACTGAGACATTCAGGATTCCTTTAAAGGCTGACTTAAGTAGATCATCCTCAAGACACGTCATCGCTTGCATGCTGTCATTAGAGACCAGGGAAGCTATCCTGCAAGCAGCAAGACAGAAACCCCTTATTACTTATAAAGCAAAACCTATTAAAATTACTGCAGACTTCTCCTTATCAACATTGAAAGCTAGAAAGGAATGGATACAGGTGATTCAAATCCTAAAAAAAAAAACAATCTCCAGCCAAGACTAATATATCCAGCAGAACTATCTTTGAAAATAGATGAGGAGTATAAGACATTTAATGACATTGATGCTTTTAAATGATATGCAACCACCAAACCAGCACTGGAGAGGATTGTAAATCAACTACCACATCCAAGAGAGTTAAGACAACCCTATAAAGGAAAACAAAGAACTGGTTAGCTGAAATGAGTGCAACCCAAGAAAGGACCAAAGCAAACATGATTCACAAATCAGTAACAGGTAATGATTGGGTATGTAACAATATATGCTACTCAATAATCACTTTTAATCTAAGTGGTCTTAACTCGCCAATTAAGAGACAGAGACTGGTTAACTGGATGAAAAATCACAAACCATCAATATGTGGTATTCAAGAAACTCATCGAACTCACAAAGATTGGAATAAACTGAGAGTTAAGGGCCGAAAAAATGTATACCTAGCAGGGGGGGAACAAAAGAAAGCAGGTGTTGCAATACTAATTTAAGATAGATTAAATTTCATTCCAAAACTAATTAGAAGAGACAAAGGAGGACATTACATTTTAATACAAGGAACAATCGATCAAGAATCAATAACACTCCTTAATATTTATGCCCCAAACATAGGGGCACCTAGCTTTATAAGACAAACTTTATGGAATATAAAGAACTTTATTAGACCAGAATCAATAATTATGGGAGACTTCAATACCCCACTTTTATTAAGAGAAAGGTCATCAAAACGAAAAATCGACAGAGAAACATCAAATCTAATCTCCACCCTAAGCCAGTTGGATCTCACAGATATATAAAGAATATTTCATCCACATGATGAGGAATACACATTCTTTTCAGCTCAACATGGAATGTTTTCTATGATAGATCATATGCTAGTCCATAAGAACTCCCTCAACAAATACAAAAAAGAAATTATCCCCTATCCCTTATCAGATCACAATGGGATAAAATTGGAGCTCAAGAGCAAGAATAATTCCAGAAACTTTACAAACCCATGGAGACTGAATAATACACTGCTGAATGACCCATGGGTTGCTGATGAAATCAAATTGGAATTTTAAAAATTCCTACAATCAAATGATGATGAAAACACATCATACCAAAACATATGGGATACAGCAAAGGCAGTTTTAAGAGGGAAGTTTATAGCATTAAGTGCCTTCATCTATAAAATAAAGAAGAGCCAAATAAATGACCTAATGATACATATTAATACACTAGAAAACCAACAAAACATCTACCCTAAAAGGAACACCCAAGAGGAAATTACAAAAATAAAGAGAGAAATATCTCAATTAGAATCCAAAGACATAATTCAAAAAATTAATAAGACTTAGAGCTGGTTCTTTGAAAAGATTAATAGAATAGACACCCCTCTGGCTAACCTCATCAAAAAGAAAAAGGAAAAATCCAACATAGTACGGATTATGAAAGACAACAGATCCGTAACCACGAACTCCAACAAAATACAGAAAATTGTCAGGGATTACTATGAGATACGGTATTCCCAAAATATGAAAATGCTGAAGAAATGGACAAATTTATTAACATGTATGACTTGCCAAAGCTAACCCCAGAAGACATAACTGACTTAAGCCCATTACATATACAGAAATAGAAAAGGTAATTAAAAGTCTCCCAACAAAGAAGAGCCCAGGTCCTGATGGATTCACGGCAGAATTTTACCAAACTTTTAAAGAAGATATAATACCTGTCTTCCTCAAATTATTCCAAAAAATAGAAAAGGAGGGAACACTCCCAAGTTCATTCTATGAAGCTACCATCACCCTGATACCTAAACCAGGAAAAGATTCATCTAAGATAGAGAATTACAGACCCATCTCCCTTATGAATCTAGACGCAAAAATATTTAATAAAATTCTGGCAAACAGAATCCAGCACCATATAAAAAAGATTATCCACCATGACCAAGTGGGATTTATACCACAGATGCAAGGCTGGTTTAACATACGGAAATCAATTAATGTAATCCAGCATATCAAGAAACTGGCAAACAAAAACCACATGATCATCTCAATTGATGCTGAAAAGGCCTTCGATAAAGTGCAACACCTTTTCATGATAAAAACACTGGAGAAGATAGGTGTAACAGGCAAATACCTTAATTTCATAAAAGCCATTTATGACAAACCTACAGCCAACATTATATTAAATGGAGAAAAACTGAAACCACTTCCTCTTAGATCTGGAACAGACAAGGATGTCCTCTCTCTCCTATTCTATTTAACATAGCAATTGAAATCCTGGCCAGGACAATCAGACAAGAGAAAGAAATCAAAGGGATACGGATTGGCAAGGAAGAGGTCAAATTATCCTTATTTGCAGATGATCTGATCCTTTATCTGAAAGACCCCAAAACCTCAACCAGAAAACTGCTAGAACTAATTAACTCCTTCAGTAAAGTCACAGGCTACAAAATTAACACACAAAAATCAATAGATTTTCTTTACACCAATTCCAAACAGGAAGAAAAGGAAACTTCAGGAATAATATCATTCATGATAGCCCAACAAAAAATTAAATACCTTGGAGTCAATCTAACCAAAGACCCCTCAGATCTCTACAAGGAAAATTTCAAAACATTAAAGAAAGAAATAGCAGAGGACACTGAAAAATGGAAAGACCTCCCCTGATCCTGGATAGGGAGAATTAATATAGTAAAAATGGCTATCCTACCAAAAGCAATCTATAGATTTAATGCAATACCCATTAAAATTCCACTGACTGACTTTACAGAAATAGAAAAAATGATCCAAAAATTCATATGGAACCACAAAAGACCACGTATAGCCAAAATACTTTTAAGCTGCAAATCTAATGCAGGTGGAATCACAATCCCTGACTTCAAACTATACTACAGGGCAGTGGTTGGAAAAACAGCTTGGTACTGGCACAAAAATAGGCCCGAAGACATCTGGAACAGAATAGAAGACCCAGATATACCTCAACACACCTATAGCCACCTGATTTTCAACAAAGGAGCAAAGCAAGTAAACTGGAAAAAGGACAGCCTTTTCAACAAATGGTGCTGGGAAACATGGTCATCCACATGCAGAAAAATGAAAGCTGACCCACATCTCTCAATGTACAAGAGAGTTAACTCAAAATGGATAAAAGATCTCAACGTAAAACCAGAAACTTTAAAACTTATAGAAGGCAAGATAGGCAATACACTCCATCATATAGGCATAGGAAAGTATTTCCTTAACAGGACTACTCCAATTGCTCAAGAAATTGCAACAAGAATAGATAAATGGGACCACATGAAATTAAAAACCTTCTGCACAGAAAAAGAAACAATTAACAGAGTCAAGGAAACCCCCATGGAATGGGAAAAAATCTTCCGCATTTTATACATCAGATAAAGGTCTAATTACTAGAATTTATAAAAACTCAAGAAAAAAAACTCCCAAAAAAGCAAATAACCCAATACACAAATGGGCAAAGGAACCAAGTAGAGAGTTCTCAAATGAAGAGGTCCATAAAGCCATGAACCACATGAAAAAATGCTCAGTATCCCTATCCATTAGGGAAATGCAAATTAAAACAACTCTGAGATTTCACCTTATACCAGTAAGAATGGCCAAGATCAATAAA
>VMDO01017319.1:0-45208 GCA_007922755.1 Pedetes capensis | reverse complement strand
TCATGTTTGGAAGAGTGGCAGGTCAACGGAAAAGAGGAAAACCCTCCACCAGATGGATTAACACAGTGTCTGCAACAATGGGCTTAAACATAAATAAGATGGTTTGCCTGGCACAGAATCGTCAAGTGTTTCGATCTGCTGTACATAGGGTCGCTATGAGTCGGACTCGACTCGACGGCACCTAACAACAACAACAACATTGATCATGGACTAAAACTTCTAAGACTGTGATCCAAAACTTTTCTATTTATAAGATGGTTACCTCAGGTATTTGTTATAGGGACACAAAACTAACACACATATACTGCTTTATAATAATAATAAGTTCTCTTTTTATGATATAGATTTTTGACAGAAACCCTCTGAAAGTTTTAGCATAACTCTACCACTAAAAACCAACTCTCTGTTATTATGGAAACAATTCACTAGGATTATGATCACTCATTACTTTAAAACATGCAAGTAAAATATTAGGAAAAATACAGAATAATTTATGCTTTAGGGAATTCCTGAGAAATTCTAA
Organism: Pedetes capensis; assembly: GCA_007922755.1. Lineage (NCBI taxonomy): Eukaryota > Metazoa > Chordata > Mammalia > Rodentia > Pedetidae > Pedetes > Pedetes capensis. The sequence goes on along the minus strand of VMDO01017319.1, from coordinate 44,685 downwards.
GGTTTCTGGATTGTAATTCTTGAATTTTGATCCATATCTTTTGGAATTTGTAAACACTAGGCCAGAACACAGGTGGATTCAGGTCGCAGGATCCTGCACAACCCCTTGGTAGATGTCTTTGTACACAAACCATATGGCTCAGTACAGCAGCTTACCTAGTATATGCGATAGCAGTGCCCAGCTTTGGTCATCCAGGATACCTTCTCAACAGCACTGTGCTCCTTGACAGAGCCACAGACCTGCCAAATGATCACCTCTCCTCAACTCTTAAAGAGCATATCACCTGGGAAAAAAGCTGGCCTCAGAGCACATTGCTACCCACTACCCTGAGATGGGCAGCTTGAGCTGAACAGGGCCTCTGGGGCTCAGACATAGCCTTTGGGAAGAGGAGCGGAAGAGCCCCTGATACTGTTCCAGAGAGTCCTGGTCTGTTGTCTTTATTTCACTGGTTAAAGGAAACAGAATCAAAGAGGCAGAAACATAACTCGGACCAGGAAGCAAAACAATGGAGTAGGTCAAAAGAATCATGAATTTTGATGTTGGAAAGACCTTGGCTGAGTTGGAACTCTGGTACTTACTAGCTCAGTGGCCATTTAATAACTTACTGGCTTTGGGTGGATTGACGCTGACATCTCCAAGCTTCGGTTTCCTCATTGGTGAGGATGCACAATAAAAGTTCCCGGGGGGGGGGGCAGGGTGGTGCATGTGTATAATCCCAGCACTTGGGTGGCTGAGGCAGGGGGATTGTTGAGTTTGAGGCCAATCTGGATTTATACAGCAACTTTGAGGCCAACCTGGGCTACATAGTAAGACCCAGTTTCAAAAAAACCCAAACAAAAAATTCTCATATTTTAGGATTATTATGAATATTAAATGAAATGTAACACATGGAAGGTACTTAGCACAGTCTTCAGTAGCTTTTGGCAATGATAATTATTTCTATTGCATATAATAATTATTATTATTATAGAAAATATATAGTATAGGGTCTTATTAACTTGCCCAGGTGGCCCTCAACTTTTGCTTTACATTTTCTAGCAACCAATAAAGAGAGGAAAATACAGTAAGTTAATATAGTGAGGGAAAGATTTAACCATCCTTAAATAAAAATAAACCAGTTGCCAATGAGTATAACTGATCTTGGTGCTAAGAGCAGAAAGAATTTTCTCCCTTAGGACTGAATGGGGCAGGTACTAAGTGAGGGAGTAAATGACATCCTTGATAATACTCCACTAGTGAACCTGGCAAAGAGAGCCTCTTATAATAGTCTGGTTATTGAATAACTATCTTCAGCTATTCAAGTATTTAGGATAAGTCCATATAGTACTGGGCCAAAAAGGGATGCACTATTTCTGTCCCAGAACAGCTAAGGAAAACATTTATTGATGAAGTGCTACTTAAGCTTGCACAAGCTATTCATCAATAAATCATGTGCAAATGTGATACTTTTGGCCAGACAGTAAATTGCTTGGAATTCTTATAGTTCCCACAGGTAAATATCCTTAACACAGCCAATAAAGGAAAAAGTATATCTACAAATGATTTCAAGGGTTTTGACACAGGTAAATGTTTTATATGGAGACACAAAAGGATATTAAAAGTCTCTGAAACGCAAAATTGAATGTCTCAAGGTAATCTCAAAAGAAATACACTTGACATTTTAATTTATAAAATTATGGCTTCGATGTAGACTCAAAGTAGCAGAGAAATGTGAGTGTTGACCTGACTTTCTACTAACTGTTTTCCATGTAGAGCAATATCTTTGATTATTGAAAAAAAAATTGATGAGCTCATTATTGCCCAAATGGGTCAATGAACTATAACTTATTATTTATCCATTTCTATGAGCTCAGATCTTGGCACATAAATAAAGGGAGTTTGTATTTAATTATTTGGCTTTGATATATGTTCACTTCAACTTGAAAAAGTTTTATTATATGTATAGATTCTTTTCATGTGGGCTTTTAGAACACGATTTCATTTTTAAATTAGTGAATGCACTGCATTTTTTACTCATCAACCTTTCAATTTCTTTTGTCCCCCATTGCGGATGACTTGGTGCCCTCATTCTAAGTGAAGAGCTGCATCGCTTTTTCAGCTACTGCTACCTTACTGATAAGCACTTACATTTTGCCTTCTGCTATCACAGTAGTTCACGTTGTTTATCAGCTGCTCGTTGCGTAGACGATATTAAATTCATTTCTGTAACTTGCAGGGAATCTTGCTAATGAGCATAAGCTTGACCCTTCGCCCTCTGCCCAAATGGTGCAAAGTAGGATGACATTCCCAAGGGACAGGGCTTTGCTGTTCTCACTTTTAGCTCCTTCTGAGCAGTTCTTCCTGCCTCTGAGGCAAGGTGGTTCCTTCTGCTCTTGCCATCTTTCTCCACCTTTCCGGCCCCTTTTCTCCTTGGAGATGCATTGTTTTATTGCTACATTTGCTAGCTTTATATGGATATTCTGCAGCCATAGCATCCTTGCATCTGATCCCTCATGATCTCAGAAGCTAAGCAGGGTCAGCATGGTTAGTCCTTGGATAGGAGACCGCCTGGGAATACCAGGTGCAGCAGGCTAGGGAGAAGGACCTGGAAACCCACTCCTGAAACAATCAGCCATTGAAAACCCCATGAATAGCAGAGATGCACTGATAATAGTGCTGGGCATGGCATAGTGTCAGAGAGTGTTTCATTCTGTTGTATGTAGGGTCGCTATGAGTTGGACCGACTCGACAGCACCTAACAACAACAATATGGATATTAGACTCTCCTGGTCAGGACAGCTTTAAAATATTGCAAGGAAAAGGTTTTGCTTTCAATTATTTCCAGTGATTGGAGTGTATTATCTATTAATGTCTGTGTTCCACACTAATTATGTGAGTCTCTGTGGAATTTCACTCCCTTCTTAATAAGGCATGTGGAGAGCCTCTTGTGAAACAGGAGAATGGTAGGGTATTTTGTTTGGAAATGTGAATTTGTTAGTCACATGTATTATAAAGTGATACAAGTGGCTGGTCTTTGGTAAAGTGAGGCAAAGTGTAGAAAAGTTGCAATTATAAGTAATCTGTATTTCAAACATATTAGAATAAATGGCCTTAAACCAAAGAATGAATTGCTGAACCCAAGGCTAGAAGCCTGTAGGACTCCCTTTCCAAGTGGATTGAAGGTGGGCTGGTATGGAGTTTAGTGCTACAGGATCTATAAATCCAAGAGACATATGGAGGAGACAGGAGTAATGTCTAAAACATGGCCAGTCAGCTCATAGGGAGTTTGCAGGGATCTCTGAGACTGGCCTAGAATTGTGCTTTCCCTCCCCACTGACATGTCCCAGGGCTGACAGGTGGGGCGGGCAGGTCTTATACTCCTGGCTTCAACTCCAGGCTCAGTTTGGGTGACGTTAGTAGGCAAGATTGGAGATGTCTCCCTTGTGCTGACGTCAGCAGCCAGCAGTTCTTACTTGTGCCTTCCAGCTGTAATAATGGGGGAATCTAAGGTTAATCCCCAGGGCCGTTATCCTAGGTGTCACTCCTCCCTGCGGGCTACACCTGGGATTTTGATCAGTGTCCAGCTGGGAGAGTTGGGCGCAGCATGATAAAAGCATTAGTTTAGACAGATGCAGCCCAGCAGCAGGTGGTGTGTGAATGAAACTGAGGGGTAAGGGACAGCAGGCCAGTGACAAGGGGGCTGCATTGATAGAGAGGATGGTCACCCCCACACATTTATCTTCCCCCTCCACCATGACAGTCTGGTGAGGGGAACCCTCACTTGTTTATTCTATATGATCAAATTGGTAAGTCACTGGTGTCAATTTCTCCTTTCACATGAGCTTGGGAGCTTGCTAGTTACTCTTCTGTTATGTTTGGACAAGTTCAGAATTTCAAGTCATGGAAAACGAAGATGATTTTCTCAGTTTACCTGGGATGACTATTTCACTTGAGAGGGACATCTAAAAAGAAATTCACTTTTCTGAATAGGACCCCCAAAGCACAGGAAACAATAGCAAGGATTGACGAATGGAATTGCATGAAATTAAAAAGGTTTTGCACCGCAAAAGACTCAATTATCAGAGTGAAGAGGCAACAACCTACAGAATGGGAGAATATAGTTGCCAACTACACATTAGACAGGGGATTAATATCTAGAACATATAAAAAGCCCAAAAAATTAAACACTAAAACAAAGTATCCAATCAATGGGCAAAAGAACTGAACAGATATCTCAAAAGAAGGAATACAAATGGCCAACAATCATATGATCCTTCGCCATCAGGGAAATGCAAATGAAAACTACACTGAGATACCACTCACTCCAGTCAGAATGGCTACCATCAACAAAACAAAATCAACAAATGCTGGTGAGGATGTGGAGAGAAAAGAACCCTTATACACTGCTGGTGGGAATGCAGGTTGGTGTAGCCACTATGGAAATCAGTATGGAGGCTCCTCCAAAAACTAAAAATAGAACTTCCATATGACCTGCATATCCCACTTTTGGGTATACATCCAAAGGAATATAAGTCAAAATCCCTTAGAGATACATGCTCATCCATGTTTATTGAGACAATATTCACAATAGCCAAGATATGGAACCAACCTAGATATCCATCAACACATGAGTGGTATATTGTGGTATATATACACCATGGGATTTTATTCAGACATAAAGAAGGAGAAAATTATGGCATTCGCTGGAAAATGGATGGAACTAGAGATCATCATTTTAAGCAAATTAAGCCAGATCCAGAAAGATAAACATTGTATGTTTTCTCTTATATGTGGATGATGATGTTGGTGGTGGTGCCATTGAGTCAGGTCCGACTCAGAGATCCTATGTACACCAGATAAAGCAGTATCTCAGACTGTGCCATGCCTGGTACTGTGTCAGGGCTTCTCTGCTATTCATAGGGTTTTCAATGGCTGATTGTGTTTTGGGAGTGGGCTGCAAGGTCTTTCTCCCAAGTGTATAGCACCTGGTATTCCCTGGCAGTCTCCCAGTGCTAGCCAGGCCTGACCCTGCTTAGCTTTAGAGATCAGACGGGATCAGATGCCATATTGGGATGGCTGCAGGTATGTGGATGTTAGACTTCAATATATATATATATATATATTCATTTTTACAACATATTGATCATGAGAGCTGGGCACAGTGGCGCAGGCCTGTAATCCCAGCGACTTGGGAGGCAGAGGCAGGAGGATCGAAAGTTTGAGACCAGGGGCAGTCTGCATAATTTAGTGAGACTCTATCTCAAAAAAGTAAAAAAAAAAAAAAGGTCTGGGGGTGCAACTCAGTGGTACAACACTTGCAAAGCATGCAAGTGTGAGACCCTGGGAAAAAAACCATAAACAAAAAACAAAAAACCAAAAAAATATAGATCATGAAAGCAGACAGGATTTAAGTAGGAAAAGATAATGGACTAAAGAAAAGGGGGAAGGGGCAAGAAGAAAGGATATTGGGTCAAAACGAAATATCATATATCTTGCCCTTAGGGCAAAATTGAGATGTACACATATAAATAGATATACTCCCAAAAGAGACAGGCAAGTAGAAGGGACACCATTGCTGGGGAGGGAGGGGATAGAGGAGGAGGGTCATGAGAGGGTGAGGGGGAAGTTAACATGAGCAATGTACAATGAAATGCATGTTTGGAAATGTCATAATGAGGCCCATTAAGTTGTACATTAAAAATTACTATTAAAGAGTTAAAAAATTTAAAAACAAAACACATTCTCATCAGCAGTGCCACCAGGCTGTAATCTTGAGAAGAGGTGCCTAGGGCTTCCTCTCTGGATATTTTTAAAAATCCCCTCTGGAGTGAAATTCTTTGCAGAAATACTTTCTTAGACTTGAAAAACTTTGTTAAAGATTGCTTTTGTAGGGCTCAGTTCCCTAATGATCTTACACTGTTGATGACACCCCCCCACAAACACACACATACCCTTAACTGGTTAAAGAGTTCTTCTAAATGGTAATTGGGAGTTAAATGATTTTTCACTGCAAGAATTTGAGGTACTTTGCTATCAATTACAGTTAATTAAATTCCATTCCCATTACTTGGGTCTTGGGTATGAAGTGGCAGAAGGTTTGATCTTGTTTCATGGGTGGAAAAGCTGAGAAATACTTTGCTGCAGGCCACACAGAAGGCCGCCGCGGGCTGGGACCACGTCCAGGCTTCTATCTTTATTGCCCGTTGCCTAGCTATTCTGTCCCACTGTCAAGAAATTCAGGACCCAAGGGGCCTGTAGACCTTGCTATTGTACCTTACCATCTTCTCTCTTGTGTGGATTTCTTCATTCACATAAGAAACTAAACGAGGAGCCCCTCTTATAAAGGGACTCGATACTCATCTTTGGTAGGCAATATTGGTGTGCTTTTTGCTAGGTTTTTACTTAAAGAAACTGAGAAGAATTGTAATAGTTTAGAGTTATTCTTGTTAAAAAGAATCCTTTGAAAATAGAAACCAGCAGTCACTGTTTATGCGTTTACATCAGCTCCAGTAGTTAGCAAGGAAAACTAATGCCACTTTCCAGAGGGACATTCTTTAAGTTTATACCCATGTTGCTACACTGATGTGGGCTTTTTTTTTTTTTTAAGTCTCAGTGACCACATGAATATTTCAGGAGGACTTTTGTACCTTAAAAACATTACTTGTGCCTATAATCCCAGCGGCTTGGGAGGCGGAGGCAGGAGGATCACAAGTTCAAGACCAGAGGCAGTCTGTATAATTTAGCGAGACCCTGTCTCAAAAACTGAAAAACTCCTGCCTCAGCTCTTCAGATCCTCCTGCCTCAGCTTCTCCAGGGCTGGGATTACAGGTTCTGTCACTAAACCTGGGACAAGATTTTTAACACTGCCATTTTTCAGTAGTTAAGTTGATGTGGGCATATAATGTTAGCTACTGAAAGGATAAACAGTTATGAGTCAGTGGCATCGCAGTGCTGCTCAGTGGTCCAGCACTTGCAAAGCATGCAAGCATGAGGCCCTGGGTTCAACTTCCAGTACCACACACACACACACACACACACACACACAAATTACTTGTTAGAATCATACTTAAATTCCATTATCTAACCAAATTTCTACTTGGTAGAGCCTACCTCTCTGTTTTCATAAATATTGTACTTGAAGAAGTGAATGCATTTTCAAGTTTTTGGCTTACTTGAAATGTGTGTTATTTGTACATTTATATTGCCCACAAAAGAAGAATTCATCCCATTGTTTTTATTACAAAGGAGATGGTGGGATGATGTTGAGGCCCCACATCACCAAGGAGAATCTGTACTCCGCAAATAAATAACATTTTTAGCTTTCAAGCTTTAAATTCTCCTTGCTCCTTGGCCATCATAAATAAATAAATGTGGAGAGAAGGCAGAATAATTAGATGAACTTGGTAATGCGATGCCACTGACTCATAACTGTTTATCCTTTCAGTAGCTAACATTATATGCCCACATCAACTTAACTACTGAAAAATGGCAGTGTTAAAAATCTTGTCCCAGGTTTAGTGACAGAACCTGTAATCCCAGCCCTGGAGAAGCTGAGGCAGGAGGATCTGAAGAGCTGAGGCAGGAGTTAAAGCCCAGCCTGGGCAACAAAGCAAGACCCTGTCTCAGACAAGCAAACAAACAAACAAAGCACACACACAGAACACTGAGGGCTGGAGATGTAGCTCAGTGGTAGAGCACATGCTTAGCATTTCAGAGGCTATGGGTTCAATTCCCAGCACTAAAAACAGATAAGCAAAGGTCCCTTGAGCTTTAACTCATTTACTAACTCATTCATTCTTCATGTGTTTATTCATGAGCATGTAGGTAGGTTGAATTAGCCCAGCTTGAATGTAATTGCATGATATACATGCCGATCTAGATATTCATAAGATTTTTTTTTTTAGACAAGGTCTTGCTGTGTAGCTCAGGCTGGCCTCAAACCCATGATCCTCCTCCTGCCTCAGCCTCTCGAGTGCTGGGATTACAGGCATGTACCACCTTGCCTGCCTCATAAGATTTTTGATTGTAGAGAATTTTGATGTCTAAGGCAGTTTTATGTAATGATCTGAAAATGTAATAGATCTTTTGGGTGAATTTGTTGCCTGATGTATTTACAGCAACATTTATTTTTTTATTCCTCAAAGTGTGCTTCCCCAAAAAAACTTATTTGAGAAAGCTAAGTAGATTGGGTCTGCAGCTGTAGCCCTGTGGCATCCAATCCTGTCAGCTCTCAGAAGCTAAGCAGGGTTGGGCCTGGTTAATACTTGGATGGGAGACTGCCTGGGAACACAAGGTGCTGTAGGCTTGGGAGACAGACCCGGCAACCCACTCCCAAGAATCAATCCACCATCAAAAACCCTGTGAACAGCAGAGAAGCACTGACGATAGTGTTTTGCCTGTTGTATGCAGAGTCGCTGAGTTGGATACTGACACAACGACACCTAACAACAACAACAACAACAACAACAAATAGATTGGAGGAGTTTAGTTCCCAGTTTATTTAATGTGCAGGGCTGCTTTGCTTTTTTAGTTACAAAAATTTTCATGCTGGACAACTTCTGAATATATGAGTTAAGGAGTAAGACATCAGATTTGGTCTAATTCATCTTTTATTTTATATCTGAATATAGATCTATTGTAATCATTATTAGAAACTGCTCCTATGTAGGAAAAATAGAGCATTGGGGGATGTAGCTTGGTGGTAGAATGCTTTCTGAACATGTTTGATGCCCTGGGTTCCTCACCAGTATTGCAGAAAAAAAAAAGGTTTGAAACTCCACATCCCTTCTTGGCAAGCTAGCTGTTGAGATTCCTGCTGTGGCTCCTTACCAGCCTTGCTTTCTGGGTGGGTGTACCTGCCTGGATGTGGCCTGCTCTTTCTGTAACAGTCAGGGCAGAACAGAAGCATGTGTTGGTTATATAGTCCCATTCTGATTTAAGGTCTTAAAAAATTATACAAATATTACATTAACATGTGCTCATTCTAAAAACTCAAGCCAGGTGAAAAGAGTGAGTGAAGGACTCTTTCCACACATACACACACACACACACACACACACACACACAATTTTCAATACTGGGGTGTTGAACCCAGGGCCTCATGCATGCTGAGCAAGTGCTCCACTAGTGAACTGTATGCCCAGTGTCTTGTGCTTTTTATTTGAGGCAAGGTCTTGCTAAGTTGTGTAGGCCACTCTGACCTTGAACTCTGGATCTTTCTGCTTCAGCCTCCCAACTTGCTGGGATTACAGCTGTACACCACAGTGCATGGCTTGGTGTTTCTGTTCATATACCATTGTTATTGTTGTTACATGTCATGGAGTCGGTTTCTGACTCATAGCAACCCTATGTACAATAGGCGAAACACTATTGTCAATGCTTCTCTGCTATTCATAGGGTTTTCAATGGCAGATTGACTTTTTGGGAGTGAGTTGCCGGGTCCTTCTCCAAAGCCTCCAGCATCTGGTGCTCCCAGGTGGTCTCCTAACCATGTACTAACCAGGCCCAACCCTGATTAGCTTCCAAGATCTGACAGGATCGGACACCACAGTGTTATAGCTGCAGGCTTTCCTGCAGCTATAAATCATAGAGGTGTATAATTTTTATACATAAATGACATCATACTTTTTATATTTAATACTATCTCTTGGGGATCTTTCATATCAGTCTCAGTCCTTTTAATCAATACATAGTCTTTCATTATAGGTACATATCATTAATTTATCTAATATTTCCTTTACTGATAACTTTTTATGTTGTTTCAAATCAATTTTTCTTACTACAACCAATATATAACAGATATTTTTACATGTTGTTTGGATGTGTAGAATATTTCTGTAGGATGGAGTCTTCAGAATGCAGCATAAAAATGAGTAAGGAGAATGTAAATTTAAATTTTTGATAGCTCTAATGGGGAGTTCAATGGATATAAAATCTCCTTTATGCAGTATGAATAAATTCTAGAGATCTTCTGTATAACAGTATCTACAGTTTAAAGAAGTATCATGCACTTAAATAATTTAAGAGGATTGATCTCATGTTAAATTTTCTTACCACAAAAAAGGGAGAGGGCACAAAATTGTAAGTGATAGGTGTTTATCACCTTGACAGTGGCAGTGAGTTCAATTGTATATATTAAATATGTGCAGTTTTTTGTATATCAATTATACCTCCATAAAGCTTTTTTTTTTAAAGGACGAATATGTGCACACTAAATTTGACAAAGTCTTACTTTAAAATTTTTTTCATTTAAAGGGAAATAATGAAGAGTAGTAAGCTAAACAAGGTTGGTTTACATAAAAGAAATTTTGATAATTCCTTACAGAAAGCAAATGTTAGTTAACATTCTCCCAATGGATTTCAACACTGAGTGAAATTAACCAGTACTCATAAAAATAAAACAAATAAAATAGACCCTGATGCCCAGGTACCATTCATGGAAGTTTTGACTGAATTGGTCTTGGAAGGAAGCCTAGACATTGGTAGTCTTTAAGTTCTTCCTAGGTTATTAAAATCATCTAGGATTAAAATGTATTTCCATAAATTTTCACTGATTTGCCACCTTTTGATTTATTTTGCACAATTCTGATGGGAAAAAATTGCATGTTACTGATTAGTAGTGAGGTTGATCATTTTTTTCATATGTCAAATGACATTGTATTATACCATTTGCCCATTTTTCTATGTGGTTATCTTTTTATTCTTAGTGATATAAATTAATCCTTTGGCTATTGTATTACTTGCAGATAATTTTTCCTCAGTTTATCACATCTTTTTACCTACAATTGCATGCATTAATAAACATCAGCTATTTTTTCTATGTCTTACTGGTTCTATCTTAGGGTATAGGAAAGTTTTTCTGAAGCAATTCCAAAAGGACAAATATATTGCCTCTTTCCTTCTGATAGATTTAGAGCTTTTTTTTTTTTAGTTTACATTCTTAATCTGCTTGAAATTCACTTGACAAATAATGTAAAGCAGGTATTTTTTTTCTCTAAAACAATAGTAAATTGTGTTAACACAGATTATTGGCTTATCCAGTCTTCTTCCTGTGATCATAGATGCTACCATTATTCAGACACTATAATCTCACACCTGAGAGTTTGTTTCTGGAATTTTCTCTGTTGCGTTGATTTACTTGGATGTTCCCAGGCCAGTTCCACATGATTTTGCTACTGTAGTTTTTGTGTATTTTAATATTTGGTAGACCAGGTAGTTGTCTTAAAAATTTTAAAGTAATTTTTATATGTTTTCCATTCTAGATCAGCTTTAGAATTAGTTGAGAATCAGATTAAAAACAAAAACTAAAAATATTCTGATTGGTTTATATGAGTTTATAAATTACTTTTAGATAAATTTCAGTTTTAATAACATTGAGTTATCCCATGCAGGAACATGGTATGATCATTCATTTATATGGTGTTTTATATACTTCACTAAAATATCACAGACCTTCCCCATACATATCTAAAACATTTCTTGTGAAATTTAGTCATAAATCTTTTTTTGCTATTATTTTGCTAATACTGGCATGGAGATTTTTTTTTTTCAAATCACCCATTGTCATTTACTATTCCTAGGGTATGGAGAGTTACTCATTTCTAAATGTTACTTTTATATATAGCCACTTTACTGAGCTATTTTATTAATCATCATAATTATTGAGCTCATTCTTTTGAATCTTTTTAGGGAGGCAATGACATTTGCTGCAAATTTTTCCTCATTAGAATCATTAGAACATTCCAGTAAATTGTCAATTTCTGTAAATGTTCTTCAGCAATTTAAAAAGAATGTGTATGGAATTCTTGCATTATTCCTTAACTCTTCCTGATAAAAACATTTAGTAAGCTTGTAAGATGACAACCTGAGTCTACTTTATATATAGGTATGTATGTATGTATGTATGTATGTATGTATGTATGTATATACATGCCTGCAGCCATACCACTGTGACATCTGATCCTATCAGATCTTGGAAGCTAAGCAGGGTCAGGCCTGGTTAGTACTGGATGGGAGACCTCTTGGCAAGACCAGGTACTGTAGGCCTGGGAGAAGGACCTGGCAACCCACTCCTCTACAAATAATTGGTCATTGAAAACCCTATGAATGGCAGAGAAGCACTAACAATACTGTTTTGCCTGTTGTAAGAAGGGTCACTATGAGTCAGACACAGACTCGATGGACCCTAAGAACAACCACTACCACAACAAAATGTATATGCATATACATTACACATATATACAGATATATGAATATACGTATGTACACATGCACACACACATGCATATATCTTTCTGGAAATAGTATTTTCTCTTTTTCCTTGAGGTTCTATTGAGCCTTAGGTTTATGAGTGCTGAATCATCAGTATAAAATAGGTTTTCAAATAAACAGAAGGCAAAGTCATGTATTTTGCTTCTTTGACTCACGTGGTTGTGTGTCGTTCACTCTGAGCACCTTATTGCATTTCTGATCCTGGGAGAGGAGTCTCTGTGAGCTAACTCTGTCCTGGGCACCCGGCCTTCTGTCATCATTAATGAGCAGCCATTGGCAGAGGTTCACTTTCCTTGTTCTCCGAATGGCATGTTTGGAGAGAAAAATGCCAGGAACACCCAAAGCCAGCTGGATGGCTCTGTGACAGTTGTGTCCCTTTACCAGTTCTCACCTGCTGCTTCTTGATTGCAGATGGTGGGGGACGGAACAAGATGGGCATTCTCGTCCCCACTGTGCTTTCCCCTGCCTTGCTGTGATAGGTGAACGCTAAGTTCTAATGACGACCCTGCCAGAGTCTCATCTACTCGCTTATGGTGTCCTTTCCTGGACAAAGAAAAAAAAGAAGGAAAAAAATAGCAACTTTTCATTTCAAAAATCCCTTTATGGCACATGATGAGTCACCTCAACCTCCTACTCCAAATTACTCTCTTTTCTTTGCAGTAACCTGAGTGGTCTTTGCACGTCTACGCTTTCGTCTTCCAGCTAGGAACTTCTGCTGCCAGAGCGATCTTTTAAAAATATCACTAGTTCATTCTACCCACTCTTGAAATAAAGATTCAAGTCCTTAGCCCAGCCTCAATGCCTAGCAGCTTCTGTGGCCCACTTAGTTTCTCAGCTCATCTTATACCACTGTCCCCCTCAGGCTCTGGCTGCATAGGCCTTCTCAGGCTGTTAACCAGACCAATTCCACATCACCGCAGGGCTGTTGCACACACTGTTTGCTTGGAGGTCCCCTCCTCTCCTGCTGAAGTAAGCACCCTACTTTTTTTTTTCTTTTCAAATCTCTGCTCAGACACTCCTTCTTCAGGAATGATGGCCTACATTAAGTTAAAGTCCCCTATTCTGTGCTTTCCACACCCCTATCCCTTGGAGCACTTTTTAGACAAAGTTTTCATTTATTTGAGTGGGCTTAAAAATGTTAAAATCTTTCTCCACTAAAGCATAAGTCCAAGGAGGGAAGGAGCATGTCTTTTTTTGTTTACTGGTATGTCTCTAGGGCCTGTCACAGGTTTTGGCAAATAGTAACCAAGTAACCCATTTGTTGAGTGAAAGAAAGAATACAAAAGTGATTCAAGGCAGCTTGAATCCATTGTTCTCAGCTTAGTACACATTTATTTCTTTATCATCAACAGTAAGAGAGGGGCATTATTCTCTAAACCAGAGAGGGTATTACCTCCTGATTTCAAAGACTTTCTCGAAAGCAATAAATCATTTTTTAAAGAAACACATCTTTACTTCATCTTGCTTTTCCAAAAGGAAGTTTAAGAAAAGCGAGGGAAAGCAACATTCATTCAATCCCTGGGTGTTCAAAACCTCTCTGTGACAAGGAACAAATACCTCCTGGTCTTAGAAAGGAATGTGAACGGCAGAAGATGGGGACCAGAGATGCCTGAGAAGAAGCAGGAGCCGGAAGACATCTAGCAAAGGAATTGCATTAATTTCAGAAATGGAACAGTTTATTGGAAGCATTTTCTAAAACCTTTCAGAGACTAGTAAAATCATATTTTACTGTGTTTTCTCCAGTTTTTAAAACCTCACAAATACAAACGTGTGATAAAATGTGAAAATAAGCATTGGCAACTAATTTTGTTCTCAGGGGAGATTTAATTGAAAAAGGAGCATATCTGCGCTGCTCCTCCTCTGTTAGATGTTTATGGTGTCTGGACAAAGCAGAACGAACATTTGAAATCCTTTGACATAGCTGGTATTTAAAGAATAGCAATTGGCTAACATTTGTGGCTCTGTATGTTGAATATTTTGGCTCCCATCTTCTGGTATTCATTCTGAAAGATTTATAATCCTTTTGGGAGTGTGGTCAGTGACAGAGTAGAACTAAATCCTGAAATGTGGAAAAACTAACTTTTCCTAATATAAAACTGTTCTAAAAAAATCCCTCAAGCCTATGAATATGTTTCCAGATTTTCAGAAAAAGCTGATTTACAGAATTTTTTTTTCTGAAAGGATCTAACTTCTTAATGATAATTGTAAGCGTCAGTTCTTTGACTTCAAACTTGGCCTAGAGATAGATAATTCAGAAAAATATAAACTCTTACCTTTTGAGTGCCTGCTGCAATAAAATGACTTAAAAAGCGCACGCCATTGGTTGTAGAGTAAGTAACGAAATAAAGCTCAAAAGTAGAAATCATGTAGAAGAGAAAAATTCAGGCAACTTGAAAAAAGATACAAAGATTGTGTTGGGTATATAAGCAGAAAATTGCCACTGAAGGAAATATTATAAAGCAAGAATGGTAGGCAGGAAAGTCTTTGATCATGCACAGCAGAGAATGTCTGGACAATACATTCTTCTGCTTTCCTGGAGACGTCCTGGGGTGGGAGGAGGGTCTAGGTTTGATGGGGGTTTGACACCACCTTGTACCTTGTCTTCATGCACTTCCTGGTCATGCTTCCGTCTGAATCTTCTGCTTATCAAGTATTTCCGTTACCTGAAGATCTTGGTTCCAGTTTTCAAACTCTTAATACAGGAACCCAGTTCTCTTCCTTCAGCATCACCAGGAGAACGTTCTGGCTCCTTTTAATCATTTATATTTTTTTAAAGAAAGAACCTTTTTGAAGGACCCTTTTTTTTTTTTTTCCTTTTTATATGTCGTTTTATTTTCTTACTAATTGTGGTTAGCATGTACCTTTTTCTTATGGTTTTCAAAATTTCTGCTTTTTGTTTTTTTCTAAAGGAGAGAGGGAAAGTGAACACATAGGAGTCTCCTGCCTACAAATAAGGGAATTAATAACCCGGAAGTAATAAGGAGAGGACTCATGTTATATTTTCAAAGGAACTACAGGAAAATGGTGCTGGTAGCATGTCTCTTGACAATAAGGAGAAAAAGATATTAAAAGATATAAAACCACTTATTTTACATGTAAATGGTAAAATCAAGGCTCTTATCTTTCTGAGCTTATTTGGAATGCAAGGACAGGAGGATTAGCGTGAAAAGTGGACATTGTTGGCGATGTCACTTCAAGATCATTGTTCATAACATTTCTACAGAAGTGGGAGGAATTTTCTTAACAGCAATAAGAGGAAAGACTGAGGTTTAACTCTTTCCCACTACACTTTTTGATGCAGACCCTCTAACAATCCCTTTTCAGTTTCTATAAAATAAATTATATCGACTTCACAGAGATTTGTGTCTGTGCATGTGAGGAGGAGGAAAGGGTTTGGTGGCTTTTTCCATTTTCTGTGTTAAGCCTATTATATATTGTTGTTGTTAGGTGTTGTGGAGTTGGGTCCCACTCACATTCAATGGGTGATTGTTTTGGGATTGCTTTGGGAGTGGCTTGCCATGTCCTTCTCCCACCTCAAAGTAGATTCGACCATAATGACAAGAATGGAGTGAAGTCCCTGAGACCTTTTTACTCATGTGGCATGACTCAAAATGAGAAGAAGCAGTGGCTGTAACATTGGGATCAGAATAAAAAGATCGTGTGCATGGCACAGTGTTGGGCAGTGCTTCATTCTGTTGTACACATGGTTGCTATGAGTCAGATCTGACCAAATGGCACCTAACAATAGCAACAACCTGGAGATGGCATCAGATCCCACAGGTGGAGGGCTCAGTTCCCAAAATTGCCCCTGTCTCACACTTCAGATGCCAATGACAAGCTGCAGGTTATGACCTGCTTCTGACTAACAGGCTGTAAGTCGAGGTTCTCACAACCCTCTGCCCCAGTTTGATTAATTCACTAAAGCAGCTCACAGGACTCAGAGAAACATACTGGCTTGTTTAAAACCATATTACAAAGGATGTGGTTGAAGAGACTCTGTGGGTGAAGATTGGGGGAAGGACTTTGGGCTTCTAGATCCTCTAGGTATTCCCTGCTCCAGGAACCTCCATATGTTCGGACACCTGGAAGCTCTCTGAACCCAGTCCTTTAGGATATTTATGAAGACTTCATTTGATACATTGGCCATTGGTTATCAGCTTAACTTTCAGCCTCTCTTCTCTCCCCAGAATATAAGGGTTGGGGCTGAAATTCCTAACCGTTTGCGGTTACCTTGGTCTTTCTGGTGACCAATCCTGAAGCCATGTAGGAGAGGCCAGCCAGCCACCTGCCAACTCATTAGTATACAAAAGACATTTATCACTTTGAAAATTACAAGGATTTTAGGAGTTATATGTCAAGAAATAGGAACAAAGACCAAGTACTGTCTTTCTCAGAATCATAGTATATAAGAATAATTTTCAAATGTGGATCACATTGTACAATACTCTGTTTAAAGAATGGGGGGGGCGGGCCTCAAAAGTACAACTTCCATCCCTCCATCTCTCTCAAGGCATGCCTCTTGCCTCTTTTTAATGTATTAATATTACTTAATGTTGTAGCTGTTTAAAGCAGACAGAGCACCTTTAAATGTTGACTCTTAATTGGAATAACATTTTATGATGCTCTGTACAGCTTTTTCATGTTTAAGCTCAACATGATTCATTTAACAAATTATAGCCCACTCAGAGAGCTTAAAAAAATTTAATGTGCTGTGTATGAGTAGACACATTTCCTAGTTTGTGGAATCATAACCATTCAGCCCATTTCTATGGGAACATGGTTTTATTTAACCTTTCTGTGGCATTTGCATCTTTGTAGGGGGGAAATCAGACTGCTACAGTGATTGCCCTGTGTTCAATGAGGGATTTCAACCTAGCTCAAGAGACCTGTCAGCTGGCAATCAGAGATGTTGGTGGCCTTGAAGTTTTAATAAATTTACTTGAAACAGATGAAGTCAAATGTAAGGTGGGTGACTTTATCGCAATGGATAAGAAGTCTGGGACTCACCTTCTCAAAGGTCTCTTGCAAGCACGAGGTGTCTGCCAGTGCCTTGATCTCTATTTCTTATCTTTATTGGCTACTATTACTGATAATCAAGGCTGCTTCTGTTTCCTACACTTCTGCTTTTCTTCTTTCTCTTGCTCTTTTCCATTACCTATCCTTTCTTCTAGTGCTTCTGGAATGATGAGTGTTTGTTTGCATAAATGAAGGAAAATATGGAGGATATGTGGTAACTCCTGAGGATGGAAACTATTTCTTAAAAGACTTAATTGGCGGAGGATTTTTAGGTAGACTTGGATTTTTTTTTTTAATGTAGCGCTGGTTAAGTATTAAGCACTCATTCATTTACCAAATTTTTTCCCATGCAGATTGGTTCATTAAAAATCCTGAAGGAAATCAGTCAAAATCCTCAAATCAGACGTAATATTGTTGACCTTGGGGGCTTACCAATTTTGGTTAATATACTTGATTCTCCATATAAGACTCTGAAGTGCTTGGCAGCTGAGACCATCGCAAACGTTGCCAAGTTCAGGAGAGCCCGGCGGGCCGTGAGACAGCACGGAGGCATCACCAAGCTGGTGAGTACCATTGATGGTGGTGACAGGCTGGGTCTGCCCCCTACACGGCCACTGCCTCCCAGGCAACTCCTGGGTGTTCCGGGAGTCTTCTTTTTGTACCGTATGTCCTTCGGCATGACTATATATATATATATATATATATATATATATATATGCATATATATATATTTTTCAGTGTGTGTTTACAGTAGCAAGTGTCCATAAAAGCATGTTCAACATCATTTTTTTTGAAGAAATAGAGAATTTTAAAAGTAGATATAAATGATCACCTATGGCATTAATGGGGATTCATTTGTGTGTATGGGCAGAGATGGTAAGAGGTGGTCATATCAGGGCTGGGCACAGTTCAGTGGTAGAGAGATTGCCTGTCAGGCACTGGGTTCAATCCCCAGCACCAGGGTGGTGGGGGAAGGAAAGAGAGAGAGATGGATGTTAAGGTTTGTGTGCTGGGAAGTGGGCTGGTAGCATCAACCTCTGATGAGGAGACTCCTCCCATGGGGACAGTCAAGCTGCAGATATTTATTTACATCATTGTGAGTTACAAAACTGAGAACTGAAAACAGCCCTGGTGTAAACCATATTCAATCAATAAAACGATTTCCAGTATATCTATGAAAAATATCTAGTTAGCTATTGCTGTTATTGGGAGAAGGACCTGGCAATCCACTCCCAAGGCTATCCCGAAATAGCCAGCCATTGAAAACCCTATGAGGGTCTCTATGAATCGAATACCGACTCGACGGTACCTAACAACAACAATCACTGTTATGTTTGGGAAGAATTGCAGCAATTAATAAAATGTATATTATTTAATGTTATGTAAATTTTTGACAGGATTGAAAACTTGATATCTATGATCTCAATTGTTAAAGAGCTGCCTATCAGTATAGAAATACATCCACATGCCAGGTGCTGTGGCATACACCTGTAATCCCAGTGACTCAGGAGGCTGAGGCAGGAGGGTCATGAGTTCGAGGCCAGAGGCAGCTTTTGCAATTTAGTGAGAACTTGTCTCAAAATAAAACATAAAAAGGAAATGGGGTGCAGCTCACTGGTAGATCACGTGCAAAGCATGTCTGAGGCTGTGAGGTCAACTCTCCAGTATTACAAAAATAAAAAATACACACAATTAACAATATATTCTATAAATTTGTTGTTGTTAGGTGCCATCAAGTTGGTGTCCAACTCATAGCTATCCTATGTAAAACAGGCAAAACACTATTGACATGCGTCTCTGCTATTCATAGGGTTCTCAATGGCTGATTGTTTTTTGGGAGTGAGTTGCTAGGTCCTTCTCCGTTTTAGAAATACAAGTGCAAAATTATTCATAGTGGTTGCCTCTGAAATGATTGCTGATTTTTCAGTTGGAAAATTTAGAAAAATGTGTTTTTCTACATTTGTCAATTTGTGTTCTCCGTATAAGTCTTTCTTTTATAATCAGAAAAAAAAAAGATAGCTGGGCATAGTGGTGCATACCTATAATCCCAGTGTCTTGGGAGGCTGAAGCAGGAGGATCACAAATTTGAGGCCAGAAGCAGCCTGTGTAACTTAGCCAGACCGTGTCTCAAGATAAAAAATAAAAAAGGGAGCGGTAGGCTGGAAGTGCATCTCAGTAGTAGAACACTTGCAAAGTATGTGCAGGGCCTTGTGTTCAGCTCCCAAGTTCTGCAAAAACAAACAAACAACAACAACCACACACACACACACACACACACACACACACACACAAAACCCTCAGCATTCTGCCCATCACCCTTGTCATGGAAGAAAAGACTTTGGAAAAGTAAATGTGATGTAGAAACATGTTCTCATTCTCCTTTGCAAGGATCTGTCGCTCCTATGTCTCTTCCACAGCCTTTATCTTATGGGATTGTGTCCACTTCTGCACCTAAGTTCCTTAACATGAGGCATGTCTCACTCATCTTAGTGTCCTCTGCAGCACATAGACCACATAAAGGGTTAATAGATATCTGTTAGATGAATATGGATTCTAATGTGAATATATGTACAATGAAAACTGTGTACTGTATATGTACTGAATGAGATTCTGCTTTCACCTGCCTTCTGCAGAGCAATATAAAATGGAGTTATTTGCTTCAAAACAAGGTAGATTTATGTCCAGATAGATGGATGAGTAAATGGTTAGATATATGGATGAAACAAATATAGCAGAATGTTAATTATAGAATATATGTGGTGGGTGTATGGAGGTTTGCTGTACAATTACTGCACAGTTCCTTCAGCTTTTCTGTTTAAAAATTTACATAATTGTTGAGAGAAATATAATTATTATGATTATCATTAATCTGCTTAAATAATGAAATCGTATGGTAGACTGATGTGACTGTTCACTAAAACTACCCATTTATATTATAAGAATGAATAAGGTAAGATAAAAATGGAATATTTTTTTGAGAATCTATGTGTCACATTGAGGACCTAGTTTTGAACAATTATACTACAGCCATAGCCCTGTGGCATCTGATCCTATCAGATCTTGGAGGCTAAGCAGGGTCCAGCCTGGTTAGTAATTGGATGGGAGACTGCCTAGGAACACCAGCTGCTGTAGGCTTGGGAGATGGACCTGGCAACCCACTCCCAAAAATCAATCCACCATTGAAAACCCTATGAACAGCAGAGAAGCCCTGACAATAGTGTTTCACCTGTTGTACTTAGGGTCGCTATGAGTTGGATACTGACTCAAGGGCACCTAACAGCAACAACAATCAATACAGTAGCACACATTTTATATAATTTTAAGTGACAGCTAAATTAGAAATAGGAACAACTAATAATAGACAGATGAAGAATAGACTTGTGATTACTGGGTATCCATTTTTAGTTTTCTAGTCACCGGACAGGAGGTAGGTGACATGGAGGCAGAAATCCCCACTAAAACTGGAAATGAGGGCGACAACTCCATGCAGAGGGGCATCAGTGGCTGCTTATGGCCTCGGAGCAAGGGCACTGAAGTCAGGGTCAGAGCAGGCGGTATGGCACTGGCCACAGTGTTTGGGGACCTGGCAGGTTAGTCTCTTGAGAGGCACCCACATAGATGACTGGGCAAAAGACACAAAATCTGAGCAGCAGGGAGACTTTCTAGGTCAGGAAGCACGGCAGGATCCACATGAGTATGTGCACACACCTGGATGTGAGTGGCCTGTTGCTCTGTTCCTTTCACTGAGAAATTTCAGACATTTCCTGAGTGACACTGTATGTGCCAGGTCCAGAAGTAGATGGTAGGATTAGAAATAAATGCATGCCTCTGACCAGAATGATGTCACAAGCTAGTGGTGGTGTGTGTGGAGACAGGGAGGATCTAGATAAAACTAAAACGGTCATGGTGTATTTTAGGTGTTTGATTCAAGTCAGTACTGGGGATGGAAGAGGAATGAAGGAGAGGGTGATCAGTCAATCCTACTAGGAGAGGAGGGTCAAGAAAGGTTGCTGAGAAAAGATGTTGCTTCCTGAGTTGTGGAAGGTATTTGCTAGGCAGTTGCAATAGGAAAAGGCATTTCAGAAAGATGAGCTCATAGCTGGAAAACATCATGGAGGGCTTCACGTTGCCAGACCCAGGGAGAGATGGCAGAGTAGTGAGGTAAGCGTGGAAGGCCATGTTGCTCACGCAGTGTGTTATCCAATGAGTTGAGGGAATTGAACACGGACAGCCAGCTTCCAAGTATTTCCACACTATTTCTATAAACCATTGAAAACCCTATGAACAGCAGAGAAGCACTGACAATAGTGTTTTCCATGTTGTATGTAGGGTCACTATGAGTTGGATACCAACTCGACAGCACCTAACAACAACATTGCTACAAATTCCTAACAACTTAGCTCCCCTTAACTCATTGAATTTGGACTTAACAGAAATGGTGAGGAAAAAATTGACAGCTGACTGTCTTGTGTTCAATCCCGTTTTCTTAGCTATTCTTCCTGCATTGGTGTCCCACCTCTAGTCAGTAGCTGGAAGTCGGGTGAATAGTCTTGGCCTTCTCTCCCACCCTGCATCCTCCATGCTCCCTTAACTAACTGCAGCCTTAACTAATGGACCATGGGTATCTGCCTGACTCAAGCTAGTCCTGCTAGACCTCTCTTTCAGGAAACTGGAATTGGGATTGACACTCACCTTAATCTGGGTTACTGTCTTCTAAATTTGGGATGGATGGGCATTGACTATATGAGCAGTATCTATGGAATTTGGCCAACAGGGGATGAAGAATGGGTATATATTCATAAATAATGGGTCCGGCATCCTCAGATAAAAACACTGAGCTCACAGGAATGGTGGAGAACTTTGTCTTGTGGTTCTAGTTACAGCTCTGGGGAGGCCTGGGTTCACATCCTCCACACAGCAACCTGAAATACTGCTGAATGTGTTTACCAAATTGCCTTTCCCTTAAGGTCTTCAATGACTTTAGTTATTGGGGAAAAAAAAAAAAAAACCACTGGCAACTGTACCATTTAGTTTGGTGGGTTTTTTTTTTTTAGCACATGGGGAAAGCTGTGTTTTCCAAAGAGATCTCATAGTTTTAAGTATGTATAAGCCATTCTGTTCTCCTTAGGAAGTTTAGGTGCCTTTAGGAAGCCTAGTTTTCTGAGACAGTAGGGCTGAAAAGCAGGGTTTTTGGCAGTAATAATAATAATAATAATAATAATAATAATAATAGGGTTTTTTGAAGGAGGGTCTCACCCAGTAGCCCAGGCTGGCCTCAAACTCTTCATCCTCCCACTTCAGTCTCCCAATTGCTGGGATTACAGGTACAAACCACCATGTTTGCCTTTATAAATATTATGAGTGCAAATATTAGAGCCATACTAAGAAAATACGATCGTTGTGAGATTAAGTTTCTTGTGGGAAGGAAATGTAAGAGCTTGCAAGTCTGGAGGAAGGAGTTTTTGAAGTGGTTTGTTTGTTTCTTTGTTTTTACTGGCTTCTGCATAGTATAAAAGTTATTTTTAAAAATATTTTTAGATTTAACAGGGGTAAGCTTGGTAGCAATCCCATAGGTGCTGAAGAATACATTCAGTTTTATTTTAAAGATGTCCATGTACATTGTATACATCTTTTCTTATAGGTTGCTCTACTGGACTGTGGACAGAATTCAATAGAACCTGCTCAATCCAGTCTATATGAAACTAGAGATGTGGAAGTAGCTCGCTGTGGGGCACTGGCCCTATGGAGCTGCAGTAAGAGTTACTCAAATAAAGAAGCCATTCGTAAAGCTGGTGGTATCCCTTTATTGGCTCGGTTACTGAAGACGTCTCATGAAAACATGCTTATTCCCGTGGTGGGGACACTGCAGGAATGTGCATCAGAGGTACTCACATGAATTCTGCTTTTGGTTTGCTTTTTTACTTTGACTTTGTTTAGTCAAGAAAATATTTTTTAAGGTTATCATGACTGTTAAGGATTTTTGTTTCTCCAAAATGTCAGCTATTAGTAAAAGAAAATCAAACTAATAGTATACATTTGTACCTGTGAGATATATATATATATATATATATATATATATATATATATAGGTGTTCGCCAATTTTCTTATTGTTATATAGATAGGTTAAGCTTAGAGTTTGGTGTTTATTCACTTAGAAAGTTTTTGCAGCATAATTATTTATAAATGTAGATACCTATATTTGTAAGTGTAGATACCTATATCTGTACATGTTACACATCAATATTTAAGTTTATAATTCTAGGAAAGCTATCGAGCTTCAATCAAAGCAGAAAGGATCATTGAGAACCTCGTAAAGAACCTAAATAGTGAGAATGAGGAACTTCAGGAGCACTGTGCCATGGCCATTTACCAGGTAGGAACAACATGTCCACTGTTGTTGATATTCTTTCTCATGTAGTTCAAGGCAATATTTCTAAACACATGGTCTCCTTGTCTGGGGAGGGGACTCAGAAATCTGCATTTTTAACCAGTATCCAACGGATTTTCATGTACATATAGGTCTGAGAACCACTGTCCTGGGATCATGGTGCATGCTGTGCTTCTAGATGTCAGAAGGAAACCTACTTCAATATATGTGATTATTTACATTTCTATAAGACAAATATATTTTTCTCTGTCTCCTAAAACAATTCACTTAGGGTAAAATAAGTAAGTAAGTATGTGGTACCCCCATATCACTTTATGCATATGGTATCCAAAGACAATGACGTTAAGAATTTATCTCCTACCAAGTCAAGATGAACAAATGTGTATTCTTGCTTTATCTTTTTAGCTTACATATTTTAATCTATATTCATTTTTTTCATGGGTTGTAAGTTTTGTAGTACCCGAAAACCAAATTAGAATGGTTAAGAGGGAAAGGTGGCCTTGACAAAGAGTGTCTGGCTGGTCACTGACCCTACCATCTTCTGTTTGAGCAGAGGCGACTTCCTTGAGGAATGCACTTACGATGGACAAAGTGACAGAATGCTGTGAGAACAGTCAGATAGGATTCATTTCAGCAGGGTATTTTATGAATTTGCTGGGGCTGGCATGCCAAAGTGCCATAGATGGGTGGCTTTCACCACAGTAATTTATCTCCTCACAGTTCCGGAGGCTGGAAGTCCCAGGTCAAGGAGTCAGCAGAGTTTCTTCTGAGGCTTCTCTGTGTGGCCTGTAGAGAACCATTTCTCCCTGTGTGTTCACGTGATATTCCCTTGTATGTGGCTGTATCCAAATCTCCTCTTCATCTAAGAAAAGCAATCATATTGGGTTAGGGTCCACCCCAATGATCTCATGAACCTTAATTTACCCTCTAAAGACTCTGTCTCCAAATGCAGTCACATTCGTGAGCTAGGACTTTGACATATGAATTTTAAAGGTACATAATTCAGCCTGTGACAAAGATTTATAGATTTGACTTTTATATTTGCCTCATAGGAGTAACCACTAAGAGTTGATAAAAATGGCAATTAGTTTTTAAGAGTTGCCACTGACCCCGAATTAAAATCACACTCAGAAGAAAACATGGCCCGTTCATCTAGCTCTGTGGTAGGTTAGTTACAGTGAGGATTTCTTCTGTAGGTCCTCAGGGATGGTCTGTGCCATGCTCTGCATCACCTAGAATCATAAAAACAACTATTTGCTTAGTAATAGGCAAATGTATACTAAATTTACCATGTGTTGGCTTTATAACCTTAGAAGGATGATTGGTGGGAAGTATCTCCTTGGTGTCTAATCTTGTTGGATCTTGGATGCTAAGCAGGGTCAGGCGTGGTTAGTACTTAGATGGGAGACTGCATGGGAGACTGCATACAGGGTGCTGTAGGCTTGGGAGAAGGACCTGGCAGCCGACTCCCAAAATAATTGGCTATTAAAAACCCTGTGAATAGCAGAGAAGCACTGACAGAGTCAGGCATGGCACAGTGTGGAGGAGTATTTTGTTCTGTTGTACATAGGGTTGCTATGAGTCAGACCCAACTCCACGTCACCTAACAACAAGAACAACCACATAGAGTGAATATTTATTTCAAGGGATGACATAAGCATGGATAAACATTTGAATAAAATGCTAGGTACTATATATACAACTTACTGCTCTGGCACAGAAACTCTATGGAGGAAATTCTTCATCTCTAGATTTCAGGGATCATTAAAGGTCTGCGTAGTCCCTGTCACTTGTCAATCTCCTCTATGACATTTGCCCAAGACTCTGTACTATCTCAATGCAGACATCCTCTAAGCCCAAGGCATTCTGGGTGTCTTACTGACCTTTGCCTCTGTCTCAGTAGAAGCCTCGGGGGCCTCAGAACAAGCCTGGGAGAACCACTGGGCATGTAGAAACTGCTGGGCATTCCCAAAACCATGTGAGGAGAGAGAGAGATACAATCAGATAGCTGTCAGCATGGGGAAGAATTATATTTTACTCGGAGGCCCTTTCAGAAAATCGTACTCTCTGAAGAGAAGTATGATAGTCACCACAGAGGCTTCTTGACTTAGGATGGAGTTACATCCTAATAAACCCATGCTAAGTTGAAAATATTATCCATTAAAAATGTATTGGATACCCCTAACCTGCTAAATATCACAGCTTAGCAACACGGTATACTGCAAGCTATTGGTTGCTGACCATGGCTGACTGGGAACCCAGCATCGCGAGAGGCCATTGTTCAGCATATCAGTAACCCAGGAAAAGATCAAAATCCCAAATTTGAAGCATAGATTCAACTGGATTCCTGTCACTTTCTGACCATCCTAAAGTTGAAAAATCCTCTGTGGAACTGTCTTGAGAGCCATGTGTACAATGGCAGCCTCTTTAGCAATCACTGAACACTTGGTGGTGTTGTGTGCCTTTGAGTCGGGTCTGACTCATAGGGACTCTATGTGCAGTAGAACACAACACTACCTGACACTGTGCTATGTGCATGATCTTTTTACGTTTGAGCCCAATGCTGCAGGCACTATATTTCTTCTCATTTTGAATTGTGCCACATCAGCAAAAGGAGGTCCTAGGGGCTTTACTCCATTCCCATCATTAAGGTCGACTCTACTTTGAGGAGGCAACTCTTCCCCAGTCTTTTCTTGAATGCCTTCCAGCCTGGGGGACTCATTTTCCAGCACTGCATTTGACAGTGCTTCTCTGCTATTCATCAAATTTTCAGTGGCTAATTGTTTCAGGAGTGGGCTGTTGGGTCCTTCTCTTACTCTGGAAGCTCAGCTGAAGTCTGTTTACCATGGTGGCCCTGCTGGTATCTGAAATACTGGTGGCATAACTTTCAGCATCACAGTGACATGTCAGCCCCCACAGCATGCCAAGCTGACAGTGAACATGGAGGACTGAACGCTTGAGAGCCTTACTCCCTGACATCTGGCTTGGCATTTTTGTGCAGTGTGCTGAAGATGAGGAAACTCGTGACCTGGTCAGACTGCACGGAGGACTGAAACCCCTGGCTAGTCTACTCAACAACACAGATAATAAAGAACGCTTAGCTGCTGTCACGGGGGCAATATGGAAATGCTCCATCAGCAAGGAGAACGTGATCAAGTAAGAAAAGGCACTTCGCATTCTGTAATGAGGATATGGCCAAGAAACGCATTCTTATAACTTCTCTCTCTCTCTCTCTCTCTCTCTCTCTCTTTTGTGGTACTTGAGGGTTGAATTCAGGACCTCATGCTTGCTTTGTGACTGTCATGCCACTGAGCTCTATCTGCCCCCACCACTTTTTTTTTCCTTGTTATTTTGAGACAGGGTCTTA
This sequence comes from Pedetes capensis, assembly GCA_007922755.1. Classification (NCBI taxonomy): domain Eukaryota; kingdom Metazoa; phylum Chordata; class Mammalia; order Rodentia; family Pedetidae; genus Pedetes; species Pedetes capensis. The sequence continues at coordinate 17,664 of VMDO01017319.1, read as the reverse complement.
CTATGTTACACAGGCTGCCTCTGGCCTTAAACTGGCTATCCTCTGCCTCAGCCTCCAGAGTCACTGAGATTACAGGTGTGTGCTACCATGCCTGGCACATTCTTATACTTTAATACTACTTTCATAGAGGGTTGACTTTTATGTTACTCAAAGATGCATATTCTGGGTGAAGTTGGCAGAATGAAAGGCTCCTTTCCCCACTCCACTTTCAGACAATGATTTCATGTATCTCAGTTGTGCCAAGGGGCTTGCTGATATCTTTCTGGGTGAGTCGGCTGTTTTGCATATAGACAGCTTTTATGTTAGAAACCTCTATGATATTTCCTGCAGAGACCTGTAAAGGTAAGGGGATGAATTTCCCACTGAATCTTTTTTTTTTTTTTTTCAGTACTGGGGTTTGAACCCAGGGCCTCATACCTGTATGCTTTGCAGGGGCTGGACCACAGAGCTGCGCCCCCAGCCCATTTTTAATTTTTTTTATTTTAATTTTTTATTTTTGAGACAGGGTCTCACTAAGTTATACAGACTGCCTCTGGTCTCAAACTTGTGATCCTCCTGCCTCTGTCTCCCGAGCCACTAGGGCTGGGATTACAGGCGTGCACCACCACACCTGGCACCCCACTGAATCTTTAGAGATGGAATGCCAGAACAACTGTTCTTAAAGAATTGTTGTTGTTGTTGTTGTTAGGTGCTGTCAAGTCAAGTCCGACTCATAGCGACCCTATGTACAGCAGATTGAAACACTTGCCAATTCTGTGCCAGGCGAACGATCTTATTTATGTTTAAGCCCATTGTTGCAGACACTGTGTCAATCCCTCTGGTGGAGGGTTTTCCTCTTTTGTGTTGACCTGCCACTCTCCCACACGTGATGTCCTTCTCCAGTGATGGATCTCTCCTCACTACATGTCCGAAATATGTAAGACGCAGTCTGGCCATTCTTGCTTCCAAGGAGCACTTCTGGTTGCACTTCTTCTAAGACAGATTTGTTGGTTCTTTTGGCAGTCCATGGTATATTCAATAGACGTCTCCAGCACCACAATTCAAAAGCAAATTCTTTTTCTGTCTCCCTTGTTCAATGTCCAGCTTTCACAACCATATGATGCGACTGAAAATACCATGGCATGAGTCAGACGCACCTTCGTCTTCAATGTGACATCTTTGCTTTTCAATACTCTAAAGAGATCTTTTGCCACAGCTTTTCCTAGAGCAATGCGTCTTTTGATTTCTTGACTGCTGCTTCCACGGGTGTTGATTATAGAGTCAAGCAAAGCAAAATCTTGGACAACCTCAATCTTTTCTCCATTTATTGTGAAGTTGCGTGCTGATCCAGTCGTGAGGATTTTTGTTTTGTTGATGTTTAGTTGTAACCCATATTGAAGGCTATGATCTTTGATCTTCATCAGTAAATGTTTTAAATCCTCTTCCCTTTCAGCAAGGAGAGTGGTGTCATCTGCATAACGCAGGTTGTTAATGAGCCTTTCTCCAATCTTGATGCCACGTTCTTCCTCATAAAGTCTAGCTTCTTGGATTATTTGCTCAGTGTATAAATTGAAGAGATAGGGTGAAAGTATACAGCCCTGACACACACCTTTCTCAACCTTAAACCACATGGTGTTTCCTTGTTCTATTCGAACAACTGCCTCCTGGTTCATGTACAGATTTCTCATGAGCACAATTAGGTGTTCTGGTATTCCCATTTTCCGAAGTGTTATCCATAATTTGTTATGATCCACACAATCAAATGCCTTTGCATAGTCAATAAAGCATAGATAGACATCTTTCTGATATTCTCCTCTTTCAGCTACTATCCACCTGACATCAGCAATGATGTCCCTGGTTCCCTACCCTCTTTTGAATCCCACTTGATTTTCTGGTAATACCTTGTCTATATACTGCTGCAGTCACTTCTGAATGATAGGCATTTTCAAATATGATTTCATCACATTTTACTTATGTATTTTTTTAAATTTCAAAATACTTATCAAATTTTATCTATTATCATCAAATTTAACTCTCTCTATATTTTAGACTTCACATTTTCCATGAGTTTTCTGAGGCAACTTCTTTTGGTCTTCAACTGATGATTTCCTTTAAGGAGAAGAAATTCACATGACTAACAGAAAATAAGCTTGCATTGCTGTTGTTGTCCTTGTTGTGCTTCTCTGCTACTCATGGGGTTTTCAATGGCAGATTGTTTTTTGGGAGTGGGTTGCCAGGTCCTTCTCCCAAGCCTACAAAATGTATAATGAATGATTAGGAATGTAGCTCATTGGTATAGCACATGCCTAACATGAGAATGTCTCTGGGTTCTATCCCCAGTACTGCAAAAAAATAAAGAGTATAATGAAGTTATGACTAGATTAAAAGTCACCTCCATTAATGAGCCTCCTATCTTATTTAAAAGTCCACCAAATTTTAGCAGTAAAAATTTGGTCATATCATTCTGAAATAGTGCTGAAAATAGTGCTGAAACTTATCAGAAAGGAAAATGCAAGTTGTATATTGAAAGTAATAATTCTCAAGCCAGGAGTGGTGGCACATACCTGTAATCCCTGTGGCTTGGGAGGCATAGGCAGAAGGATTGCAAATTTGAGACCAGAAGCAGTCTGTGTAACTTAGCAAGACCCTGTCTCAAAAAAGTAAAAAAAAAAAATTGACTGGTGGTGCAGCTCAGTGGTCCAGCACTTGCAAAACATGTAAGTGCAAGGCCCTGGGTTCAACCCCCAGTACAGCAAAAAAAAAAAAAAAAAAAAAAAAAAAAAAAAAAAAAAAAAAAAAAAAAAAAAAAAAAAAAAAAAAAAAAAAAAAAAAAAAAAGAGGAAAGAACGAAAGTAGTAATTCTCAAATATTGATTTTTAATGTCCTTTTTGGTTTCAATATATGCCAAAAATTAAAAAAACATAAATATGAAATTGCACAAGAGAGATGCTAAAACTTATTAGTAATTAATGCTAACGCAATCTGAGCCTGATAGTCATTTTGATCCAAGTAGCACTAGCTACTACTTATTTTTAGAGACTTATGAAGTCCAACAAAGTACAAGGAAGTCATGTTTAATGTGTTTAAAATAAAAACATATAATATATAATTCATTTCCATTAAATATGCTCTGTTCATCTAAAAGTATCTCTATAAGACAGGGAAAAGCTCCTAGCAGAGTGGAATCACAGGAGCTCAGATTTTGACTGAACCATAGTTGTCTTAGAGGAGAGACAGTTTAGTGATCCAAGGCCCAGGCCTGGAGCAGATGGGTGGGTTTGGGTGCTGGCCTTACTATCTACCATGCTTCAGATTAACCATCTGATAACGGAAATTAAATAAGATCGACATAGCAGGGCTGTTGTATGGTTTGAATGAGCATATGGTATTTAATGATTCTTAGGTGTTTTTATTACTATTATCAGCTAACTTTATACCAAGAATAATTCTCTCTTTCTTTCTCTGTCTCTCGTTTGGCATGAACTTAGATTTCGAGAGTACAAAGCCATTGAAACGTTGGTGGGACTTTTAACCAATCAGCCTGAAGAAGTACTTGTGAATGTGGTTGGGGCCCTGGGAGAATGCTGCCAGGAATATGAAAACCGAGTGATCGTCCGGAGATGTGGTGGCATTCAACCACTGGTGAACCTCCTTGTTGGAATAAACCAGGCTCTGCTTGTGAATGTCACGAAGGCGGTTGGCGCGTGTGCAGTGGAACCCGAAAGTATGGTGTAAGTGTCCTGGAGATGGGAGAGATTTTATATGACAGTGTTATGGGAGCCATTTAGGGGGTCACAGAATAGTGTCATTTCTTAGAACTGATGTGCACAAATGATGAAGAAATAAAATGTGTAATATAAATAATCACAAATTACTAAAGCATGACCTACTGAACCAAAATGTTGTCTCAGATGAGATGGTGGGCTGCGCTGGGCATTTGGAGTATTTGCAACAACCAATTTTGCATGTGGAAACTTTAATATAATCACAAATTTTCTCTTTTAGAGAATAAATATGTACCTTTCACTCTGGCTAGGGAACTGTGTAGTTCCAGATGTCGTTAGGTGCCATTGAGTCCAATAGGACTCATAGCCAACCTCAAATGATTTACAATGGCGGATTGTTGCAGGATTGCTTCCAGAGTGGATTGCCACATCCTTCTTCCATTTTTGTGGTGCTGAGGATTGAACCCGGGTCCTCAGGGAGTACAGAGCAGTGCTCTACTAACTGAGATAAACCACAGCCCCATGTAGTTCTGGGTAGCAATCCTCATATATCCTCCTTTTTGTTTCTTGCCCACTCAGCAAACATATTTGGATCACCTGTGAACTATAAGGGAATGAGACAAGGGATTTTAAGCTATGATCTTAATTCTTAAGCAAATTATTGATTTAAGACTTAACTATGGATTGAAAATACAAAGGATGCCAAAAAATATATACACATTTTGAGTATTAAAATGCTAATACTCAATATATTCAACAACTCAATGTATACTTCTTTTTTTTTTTTTTTTTTGTGGTACTGGGGGTTGAACCCAGGGCCTCGCGCCTGCATGCTCTGCAAGTGCTGGACCACTGAGCTGCACCTCAGCCCATTTTTTTTACTTTTTGAGACAGGGTCTCGCTAAGTTACGCAGACTGCCTCTGGTCTCAAACTTGCGATCCTCCCGCCTCCGCCTCCCGAGCTGCTGGGATTACAGGCGTGCACCACCATGCCCGGCCCAATGTATACTTCTTTAAGAAGGTAAATACAATGCATATTTGGCTTCTGCAATTACAAGAGGTGTCCAGAGTGATTACCATCATAATTCAAGTCAACCTCAAAAATAACACGTAGATCACATCACTTAAAATCTATAAGTACATATTTTTGGCACCCTGAAATTTGGGAAAGAATTGTATCTGTACTGAACATGTGCAGACTCTTTTTTTCTTATTATTCCCTAAACAATATAGTATAACAACTGTTTACATAGCATTCATATTGTATAAGAAATCTAGAGATGATATGAAGTATACAGGAAGATGTACATGGATTACATACAAATACTACACCATTTTATATAAGGCACTTGAGCATCTGCAGATTTGAGGATCTGAAGGAGGTACTGGAACCAATCTCCCATGGATACAAAGCACAACTACATTTTTATCTACATTAATATTTCCACATCTCTACCTACATATGGCCTACAGCCATAGCACTGTGGCATCCAATCCCGTTAGATCTTGGAAGCTGAGCAGGGTTGGGCCTGGTTAATACTTGGATGGGAGACTGCCTGGGAACACCAGATGCAGTAGGCTTGGGAGAAGGACCTGGCAACCCACTCCCAAAAATCAATCCACCATTGAAAACCCTATGAATAGCGGAGAAGCACCGACAATAGTGTTTTGCCTGTCGTACGTAGGGTCTCTGTGAGTTGGACTCTGTCTCGAAGGCACCTAACACCACCACCACCACCTACATATATCCATGCATCTATTTATGAAAGAGAGACTTATTTTATAGATTAGCTCATACAATTATGAAGATTTTTTTGTTATTAGGTGCAGTCGAGTCAGTGTCCAATTCACAGCAACCCTACATACAACAGGCGAAACCTTACTGTTGGTGTTCTCTGATATTCATTGATTTTTGCATTCCTCAAGTCCACTTGAGAACTTATCAGAATCACCTTTAACATCCATATTGCTACCAAGAGTCTCTTCAAGGCAAACTAAGCTTTCTCTGACATGTACCTCAAATTCTTTTAGCCTCTATCCACTACCTAGTTTCAAACCACCTCTATATTTTTAAGTATTGGTTACAACAGCACGCTACTTCCCAGTAGCAAAATCTACATTAGTTTGCTAGGACTTCTGAAAAATATTCCAGTCTGGGGGGCCCTAAATTGTTGAAATATATTTTCTCCCATTTCTGGAGGTTGGAAGTCCAAGACCAAGGTACTAAGAGGGTTGGTTTCTATCAAGAACTCTTTCTTTGGCTTGCAGATGGCCACCCTCTCGCTGCCTCCTCACATGGTCATCCTTTTGTGCATTCATGCCCCTGGTGTCTCTCTGCTTGTCCTAATCTTTTCTTATAAGGATACCAGTCATAAGGGATTATGGCCCACCATAATGAGCACCTTTTAACTTAATCCTTGATGACCATCGGGTCACATATGTCCCACAAAGTTTCACAGAAATACCAGAGGGATTTGCTGCCATTAAATATGCACAGAGAACAAGAACTCTCTGTGCTATGTGCCATGCACCATTGTGTAAGAATTGTTTTATACCTTATGACACATAAAATATGTTGTTATTGTGCCTAACATCGCTTTTTCTTCCTGTCATTACATTTGTATTATCAAGCGAATTTTTTTGGTATAGTGATCACATGCCAATTTTTCTTCTCTATCTGATTATACATTTTTTTCTTATGAGAATTTTTTGTATTTAAATGATACATATCACTAATTACATGATGATTTTGCTCAGATTATACATTCCAATTATTTTGCTAATCATGTTTTGTTCATTGTCATGAAGAAGAGTTTCTGAAATAAAATGCTTATTGTCATGTGTTTTGAGTTGAAATTGGCAGACAAAGGATGAATTACCTCCTTAGCTGCCCTATGCCCTATCTCTAATTGAAGTATCAGTGGCTGGGGCTTCACCATATGAATTTTGGAGGGACATAATTCAGTTGTCATAATAGGTTCTCAAAGGGAAGCACGTTGGAGGGGCATATGAATAGATACTTGAGCAGTGAAGAGAGCGTGCATGTGTGGGAAGATAAATTCGAGAAAGAGAGGAGTAGGAAATTGAGATAACAGACAAGGTCAAGCAGAAGAGGGACCTGGATGGCTAATTTTATCTTCCTGAATTCTCTGCAGTCTCCCTCTGAATGGCTCACTAAGCATTTAGTCTAGCAGGTGTTACAGAGGAAGACCGTGTCTATAGCTACCTGCTAGTCTGGATGAAATCAAAGCATAGAAGGGAAATTTCCACTCAATTTCCTTACTCTAAGACCCTGCAACATCTTTAGTCCTTCAGCACCTCTGATTCCATTAAAGGAAAGGCTAGGGCTGCCTGATTCAAATAATGCTGAGTAGAAGAATTTTTCACACAGTGAAGGGAAGAATTTAAAGTTATAATTTACATTTAATAAATGAGGCCGAGTGTATTGTCAGGGTAGTAGCATAGAGCTCATATATCTCTAGTGAGTTTCATATTTTTGAGTTATTGTCTTCTTTTAAAGAGGTCTACCTTGTATTTTTTCATTCTGATTTACTTATTCAATACGTGTGATCAGGCTCTTAGGGCTGCTTTAAACAGATGAACCCTGAACAATTCTATGGAGTGCCCTTCACACAGGCTAATATGTACCCAGCACCATGCATTGTGTGATTTATTACTTAGCTTTTCATCACTGTGACAAAAGTACCTGAAATAAACAACTCAAGAAAGGGAAGATTTATTTTGGCTTATGATTTCATATACAAGTTCAAACTAAAGCTGAAGAAAATTAGAACAAGTGTATGAGAGGCAAGGTATGACCTTGAGTGTATCCCACCTGAGTTCAGAGACCACTTCAAGCATAGGTTTAATGCATTAGATATAAATGATAGAAGACCAGATGTGTTATGGCATGACTTCAAAGATACCATTCATGAGGAAGCAAAAGGTTATTAAAAACACCAGAAAAAAAAAAAGACCTCATTACAGGTTAAAAGAGACCCTGAAACTTGCCTGTAAACATTGAGCAGCTAAAATAAAAGGAAGACCTGATGAAGTAAAGGAACTAAACAGAAGATTCCAAAAGGCAGCTCAAAAAGATAAAATCAAATATTTTAATGACATGTGCACAGAGCTGGAGACAGAAAACCAAAAGGGAAGAACACGCTCTGTGTTTCTCAAGCTTAAGAAATTGAAGAAAAATTTCAAGTTTCGAGGGGCAATAGTGAAAGATTCTACAGGGAAAATATTAAATGAAGCAGGGAACATCAAAAGAAGATAAAAGGAGTATACAGGGTCATTATATAAAAAAGAATTGGTGGATGACCAACCATTTCAAGAGGTTGCATATGATGAGTCATATGATGGTATTGAAGGACAAAGTAGAAGCTGCCTTGAAGGAATTGGTGAAACACAAGGCTCCAAGAATTGATGAAATACCAATAAAGATATTTCAACAAACAGATGCAGCACTAGAGGTGCTTACATGTTTATGCCAAGAGATTTGGAAAACAGCTACCTGGCAACTGACTGGAAGAGATCCATATTTGTGCCTATTCCCAAGAAAGAAGATCCAACTGAATGTGGAAACTAGCGAACAATATCATTAATATCACACACAAGCAAAATTTTACTAAAGATCATTCAAAAGCAACTGCAGCAGCATATAGACAGGGAACTGCCAGAAAATCAAGCGGGATTCAGAAGAGGGCAGGGAACCAGGGACATTATTGCTGATGTCAGATGGGTATTACCTGAAAGCAGAGAATATCAGAAAGATGTCTATGTTTTATTGACTATGCAAAGGCATTTGACTGTGTGGATCATAACAAATTATGGATAACCCTGCAAAGAATGGGAATACCAGAGCACCTAATTGTAATCACGGGAAATCTGTACGTGGATCCGGAGGCAGTCATTCGAATAGAACAAGGAAACACTGTTTGGTTTAAAGTCAAGAAAGATGTGTGTCAGGGCCGCGTACTTTCACCATATCTCTTCAATTTATATGCTGAGCAAATAATCCGAGAAGCTGGACTTTATGAAGAAGAACATGGCATCAGGATTGGAGGAAGACTCATTGATAACCTGTGTTATGCAGAAGACACAATTGCTTGCTGAAAGTGAAGATGATTTGAAACATTTACTGATGAAGACCAAAGAACACAGCCTTCAGTATGGATTGTGATTCAACATCAACAAAATAAAAATCTTTCCAACTGGGTCAGTATGCAACTTCACAATAAATGAAGAAAAGATTGAGATTATCTATGATTTTGCTTTACTTCGTTCTACAATCAATACCTGTGGAAGCAGCCAATAAGAAATCAAAAGATGCTTTTCTTTGGGAAAAGCTGTGGCAAAAGATCTCTTTAAAGTATTGAAAAGTAAAGATGTCACATTGAAGACAAAGATGCACCTGACTCATGCCATGGTATTTTCAGTCACATCATAAGGTTGTGAAAGCTGGACATTGAACAAGGGAGACAGGAGAAGAATTGATGTTTTTGAATTATGGTGCTGGAGACAAATATTGAATATACCATAGACTGCTGAAAGAACCAACAGATCTGTCCCAGAAGAAGTGCAACCAGAGTGCTCGTTGGAAGCAAGGATGGCTAGACCGTGTCTTACGTATTTTGGATATGTAGTCAGGAGGGACCAATCCCTGGAGAAGGACATCATGTTTGTGAGAGGGCAGGTCAACAACAACAAAAAAAGGAAAACCCATCACTAGATGGATTGACACAGTGTTTGCAACAATGGGCTTAAACATAAATAAGATCATGTACCTGGCACAGAATCCAGGAGTGTTTCATTCTACTGTATATAGGGTCACTATGAGTCAGACCTGACTCCACGGCACCTAACAACAACAATAACAACATGGTTTCCAAGAGTTCAGTCCTTGATTGCTAGGCCCCATGTACTTGGGCTGAACGTATCATGGCAGCAGGAGTGAATGGTGGAGTAGTTTCTTCATGCCATTGTGGCCAAGAAGCAGAGTGAAGGAAAACAGAGGAAGAGGCAAGGGCAAGATACAACAGCATACCCCTCGTGACCCACTTCCTCCAACCAGGCAGGAAGTTCTACCACCTCCAATAACCAGTGGAGTAAACCATTCACTAGATCAGAGCCCTCATGACCGAATTGTCCCTGGCATTGCCCTCATAGTCACATCCAGAGGGGTGCTCCACTAATGTCCTAGTTGTCCATTAATCCAATCAAGCTGGCAATCCAGATTAACCATCACTTCTGGCCATATGTAGAACCCTGCAGAAGTGTGGTTTAGTGTTTACTTTGCCATTTGATTATTACCAAAGATTTATACCCTGTGTTCATACTCTAAGGTGGTACCTACTTTCTTCCTTCAGCCCACCTTTCTGGCATTGGAAAACAAGAATTATGTGTATTCAATCCTTGTGGCCCTCTTTCTTCACAGGAAGCTCAAAACTCTTCTAAACTAGCCACAGAACTTTGTTAATTTGATTTGGTTCTGGGTTCTCTTGGCTTCATCTTGCTGCATGTCTTGTGCACAAGTTTGAATCCCTCATGACCTCTTTTGAGTTTGGTTTCTGGAGTTTGCTTGTTTGTTTGTTTGTTTATGGTGCTGGGGTTTTGAATCCAGGGCCACACAGATGCCTTGCAAGTATTCTACCACTGAGCCACACTCCAAGTCCATTTTTAACTCTTTTATCTTAAAACAGTTATGCAAGCTGCCTCTGGCCTTGAACCTGTGATCCTCCTGCTCATGCCTCCAGAGTTACTGGGATCGTACACATGTGCTACCGCGCCCAGCCATTCCTGGATTCTTAGTCTCAGATGTTTCAGACACTGAGGAATACGAGTTGTACACAGGGTCACTGTAAGGGAAGAATGTTGGCTGGAGTTACAAAACAAATTTTCAAAGGTATTTATCTTTTTGAAACATGCATGGTGTTTGTTAGAGCATGTCAGAAATGACCTTGTGAATTTCTTTCCATCATTGGCTTTTATTTTTCACCTGCTTGAATTTATTTGGCCACCTGCTCCCTGTGTACTAGTTTTAAGTGAATTTCCTGCTCCCTGCAGTACCCTTAAAGTTCTGTCATCTTTTACAGAATAGGTCCTATTGTTGGTGTTGGCACTGGGGTTTAACTCAATGGGTAGAGTACTGCTCTGCACTCTCTGAGGACCCAGGTTTGATCCCCATCACTATAAAAGTGGGGTAAGGACATCGCAATCTACTCCCAAAACAATCCCAAAACAATCAGTCATTGAAAACCTGTGAGGGTCATTATGAGTCAGGCCTGACTCAAGGACACCTAACAACAACAGCAACAACAACAACAATAGGTCCTATGGCAATAGGGCCTATTTGGTATCACATCCTTCTGTGTAAGTACCTTCTTGCACTGTTTTGAAACTTATTTTCCTAAATTCTGTATTCAACCATTTTGTTTCCTTGGCCAAAAGAACCTTCATGACTTTTCTCTGTTTCTTTCTTTTTTTATAATATGGAATACAGGACAAGTTTATTAAAGATAGAAAATATAGATATAGATTATAAAGGCAGTACACCTTCAAGATGTGAAGGTGGGTGGTAGGAAAGGGCTACTGCTCCTTCAGGTCTTTGCAGTGCTTTATAAAAACCAAACCTAAGTTCCTTAGCTTGTTATTCAAAACATTTACCTTCTCATTCTTCTTCTTCACATTTATCCTTTTCTTTAAAATGTTAATGGTCTGAAGGTATATTCTTCCTTGTTTATTCCTTCTTTTTTTTTTTTATTGTGATACTGGAGGTTGAACCCAGGGCCTCATGCTTGGATGCTGTGCAAATGCTGTACCACTGAGCTACACCTCTAGCCCATTTTTTTACTTTTTGAGACAGGGTCTCAGTAAATTATGCAGACTGCCTGTGGTGTCCAACTTGCAATCCTTTTCCCTCTGCCTCCCAAGTTGCTGGGATTACAGGCATTTGCCAAGGCTCCTGGCTTCCTTCATTGATTTAAGCAAATGTTTATTGACCATCTTCTCTGCTAGCCACTGGAGATACAATGGTAAGCAAAACAAAATTCCTGCTCTCTTGAAACTTACATTTTTTGTGGGGGGGGCACAGACTATATGCTCTTAGATAGATAAAATTATTTTAGATTGTTTTAAATGCTCTGAATAACAATGTGATTGAAGGAGAATGACTGGGTGGGAGGGGGCTCCTTTACTTTAAGTAGTCAGAAAAGTAATCTCAGGGTGGAGGGTGATATTTAAACCAAGACCTGAAAGACAGCAGCTTGAGGGGAGAACATTTAAAAAAAAAAGAACAGCAAACATAAAGCCCCAAGATGAATTTGAGCTTCACTTGAGAAGCCACTCTTTTTTAAAAATACCTTTCATGTAGTATTTATTATTATCTTTCTTGTACTAATGTCTGCAGCCACAGTACACCTGATCTCAGAAGCTAAGCAGGGTCAGCCTGGTCAGTACTTGGATGGGAGACCTCCTGGGAACACCAGGTGCTGCAGGCTAGGGAGACAGACCCAGCAACCCATTCCCCAAACAATCAGCCATTGAAAACCCTATGAATAGCAGAGAATCCCTGACAATAGTGCCTGGCATAGCACGATGTCAAGAAGATGTCAAGAAGCGTTTAATTCTGTTTTACACAGGGTTGCTGAGTCAGACCCAACTCCGCAGCACCTGACAACAGCAACAACTCCTTGTGCTGATATTTTTCTATAGCAATTGATAGATTTTTTTCATATATCATCTTTTTATCTATTGGTGACTGTAGACTTCTTTTTTAGTTTTTTGAGACAGGGCCTTGCTAAATTACACAGATTGCCTCTGGTCTCGAACTTGCGATCCTTCTGCCTCTGCCTCCTGAGCCGCTGGGATTATAGGCGTGAGCTACCGCACCTGGCTAGACTTCTTAATAAGTATATTAAATTTCATTTCTATAGATAGAACTTTAACTCTCCCCTGTGTGTCATCTTTAAGGATTTTTACATACATCATTACCAGATTATCTAGCCGGCACCAGACATTTCTTCTAAATATTATTACGTTCCGCTCCACAGTAGGCCTTCAAACTTTCTGTAATTTTAAGCAAAGTGTTATATTTATTAACTTTTCACAATCTATTCAGAAAGGACCAGAGGAAGCAGCTATTCTTCTTTCTTATCCTGACTTTTAGAGAATCTACATTTTGTCTGGGGGTAGCAGTGCCTGCCTGTAATCCTAGTGACTGAGAAGGCAGAATGAAGAGAGTTGTGAGTTTGAGGTCAGACGTAGCTTGTGTAATTTAGTGAGACCCTGTCTTGAGATAAAAAGTAAAACAAGCAAGCAAAAACAAAAACAAACAAAACAAAACAACACAAAACAAAAAAACAGAGCTGGGAATACAGCTCAGTGGTAGAGTAGTTGAAAAGTATGCACAAGGCCTTGGGTTCAGCCACCCAGTACTGAAAGAAAAGAAAAAAAGAAAAGAAGGAAAGAAAATAAAAGAAAGAAGGAAGTAGGTTTTAAAACAAGAAAATGGAAACAAAAAAAGTTCATTGATAAACAACAGTTCATTTGGGGAGATAAACAAGTAAAAATTAAAAACAAAAGAAAACATATTCCCTCAAATGAGGAGCAAATCTGGGAGAAGAACCTGGCAACCCACTTCCCCAAAAAACAATCACCCATTGAAAACCCTATGAATAGCTGAGAAGCACTGACAATAAGTGTTTCACCTGTTTTATGCAGGGTCACTATGAGTCAGACACTAACTGGACAGCACCTAACAACAACAAGGAGCAAATAGTAACTGTGAAACCTATCTGCAAAATGCTATGAATCATTGATCTGTAGGTTTATCCTGAAAGCTACCACATGCCTCTTCAGATGCTAAGATTTCACTACAGATAAGTTCCAGGATCTTTGCCAGTGCATAGACAATATTTTTTTTCCCCTTAAAGAGCAGAGGTTAGGGGACTAAAGGAGTCTTGGATGACTTAGAGAATTTCCCAGTGGATTCCTAACTTTGTATTGTAAAACATCAGAACAAGTGGAGCCTAAGGAAAAGTCACAAGCACATGTCATTTTATGTCCAGAAACAGTCAGCCATCAAAAACCCTATGAGGGTCACTATGAGTGGGACCTGACTTGATGGCACCTAACATCAACAAGAACAACAGAGCAGTCTTCCAGCCTGAGGGTACTGATGGGGACACTCTGGAGTGAAAGGGCTGGAAAGACAGTGATTGCCAGCTTGCCACACAGTGAAAAAGTAGAAACTTATGGAAATTTGGAGCAGACCAGATGGCTTGTGTGAATGCTCAAAACTGGATGGAGATGTGTTCAAAAGGCAAAGGGAATGGTGGGTTTCTGTGGGATTATGTTTGAGGTAATTCCATCACAAAAGCAAATAGATAAATTCAGACAAATAGTTTTCCCACAGTCACAAGGCTGTTAAGACAATATATTCCTTCTTAGTAAAATAGCCAAAAGAAATCGTAAACTTTTACAAAAGCATTTTCTAAGACAAGCCAAACAATCTTAAAAAGCAAGTGGTTAGAGAACAGGATAAAAAGAAAAAGAAAAATTGTTGAGCTAAAATCCTGGATAGAAAAAAGAGAAATATTATAAACATAACTGAAAACAGACAGGAGTAGCTGGGCGTGGTGGCACACGCCTGTAATCCCAGCAGCTCGGGAGGTGGAGACAGGAGGATTGCGAGTTTGAGACCAGAGGCAGTCTGTGTAATTTAATGAGACCCTGTCTCACAAAAGTAAAAATATGGGCTGGGGGTGCAGCGCAGTGGTCCACCACTTACAAAACATGCAAGCGCCAGACCCTGGGTTCAACCCCCAGTATCGCAAAAACAAAAAACAAAAAACAAACAAACAAAAAACCAGGAGTGTGGTATACATGACACATGAAATGAAGAATAAAAATATATAAAATGATAGTAAGAAAACTGATAAACATGGAACCCAAGGAAATCCAACATATACGTAACCTCAGATAGAAGTTAGAACCAACGCTTAGCTTTTGAGATCTGATAGGATTGGATGCCACATGGTACGACTCCAGGCCTCAAGCATACACAGAATTAGTAGTGACTATAGTACTCACCAGCTCTCCTTGAAAAAACTGTTTGATGTCAGAAAACTAGTCAATCAAAAAATTACTCAAATAAGTATTTCAAAACAGCAGAACTATGACAAAAGTTATCAGTGGAGGCCAGGCATTGTGGTGCACACCTTAATCCCAGTGACTCAGGAGGCTGATGCAGGAGGATGGCAAGTTTGAGACCAGAGGCAGACTAAGTAATTAGCAAGACTCTCACTCAAAATAAAATATGAAAAATGAGATTAAATGTTAAATGAAGACAAAACAGTAGAAGAATTGTCATTAGTGTAGTTAGAGGAATCATCTAAATCTTATTGATAATGATAGCATAATAGTACAACTGACAAAAAGACAGTGTTGGTCTAGGACAGGTGTGTAAGTGTGCAAATATGATCATCTTTCACATAAATAAGTCAATAGATACTGTATCAAACTCTGTTTTAATTTACCAAACATCCACCCATCCATTTCTCTGTCTATGATAATCTTACTTATCCATCATACCACTTGCAGCCATAATACTGTGATATCCGGTCCCATCAGATCTTGGAAGCTAAGCAGGGTCGGGCTTGGTTAGTACTTAGATGGGAGATCATCTGGGAATACCAGGTGCTACAGGCTTGGGAGAAGCACCTGGCAGCCCACTCCCAAAAAATTAATAACAATCAGCCATTGAAAACCCTTTAAATAATAGAGATGCATTGACAGTAGTGCCAGGTATGGCACAGTGTTGGGTAGTATTACATTTGTTGTACATAGGGTTGCTATGAGTTGGGACACTGACTGGATGGCACCTAACAACAACAACAACAACAATTCATCCTCCCTATAGGCATAAAGAGATATGCAGAATAATTTGCATTAGCTGTTAATAATTGTTATTTCTGGATGGTAGGATTTGGAATCATTTTTTGCTTCTTTGTATTTTTTCTATATAGTCTGCACAATGAGTGCATCCTTATACATCCTTATAACATCCTTATAACATCATCCTTATAACATCAAAGTTAATGCTTAATACTATATACAACCCCATTTTGTTCTTTGTGGTGTATAATGATTAAGCATATGGATTCTGGAATACCAGTCTCTCCACTTACCAACTATTTTTCCTTGAGCAAATTACTAAGTGACTTAATGTTGTGGTTACTATATTTTTAAAATGAGGATAGTGCTGGCACCTATATTGTTGAGTTGTTGCAATGATTAAGTGAATTAATATATGTAAAGTGCTTGACCGCTGGGGTTTAGCTCAATTGGTAGAGTGCTGCTCTCTGTTCTCTGGCTTTCTGAGGCCCTGGGTTCGATTCCCAGAACTGCAAAAATGGAAGAAAGACATGGAAATCCACTCCTGAAGTGCCCCCAAAACAATCAATCACTGAAAACTCTATGAGTAGCAGAGATGCATTGATGTAGTGCCAGGCATGACATAGTGTCAGGAAGTGTTTCATTCTGTTGTACATGAGATGGACCTCACTCAATGGCACTTAACCACAATGAAGTGCTTGACAGGTAGTAAGTGCTAAGTAAATGTTGGCTGGCATTGGTGATGTAGTAGTAACTTCAATTAATTGCAATTTTAAAAGATAATGCATAAACGTAAAATGAAAATCATATTGTATAGTATCTGTGCTCATCTATAGATGAAGATTTTGTGCCTTGCTCCTATGATTATCATATCTAGATAATCATATTACTGAACTTACTATAAGCTGAAATAAATGAGCTGTAATGGTCAATTGTTGTTGTTCTTGTTAGGTGCGTAGAGTTGGTGTCCGACTCATAGCAACCCTACATACAACAGGTGAAACACTTTGTCAGTGCTTCTCTGCTATTCATAGGGTTTTCAATGGCTGATTGTTTTTTTGGGAGTGGGTTGCCAGGTCCTTCTCCCAAGCCTACGTACCTGGTGTTCCCTGGTGGTCTCCCATCCAAGTACTAACCAGGTCTGACCCTGCTTAGCTTCTGAGAACTGGCAGGATCGGATACCACAGAGGTACGGCTGCAGGCCAGATGGTAGATAATTCACCTCAAATTCTCACTTGCAGTCAAGGAGTTTTGAAGATGTGGTGTTGACATGAAAACAGGCAATTCTAATTCTAGCCTTTGTATATCAGGCTAAGTTTGGATTTTGTTTTAAAGTCAATTGAGAGTCCTTGAAAGGCTTTAAGCATGAATAGAGGCAAGAAAACTTGTTAGGAGATTCTTAGAAACCAGAGATAAAGGTAGCTTAAACTAAACCTGTGGAATATAATTTAATAGGAAATAGAGCAATGGACACATTAAAGAGTTATGAAGGAGCTATGAATGGATGGACCCAGGTGAATGATTGAACATGAGTTGCAAAGAGCAGTGAGGAGTCATGTCTGTACCTTAGGTAACCAGATGGCTAATGGTACCATTTCCTGTGGAATAGCCAAGTGGGGATTCTAGCTAGTTCTTTGGATAGTCATGTCCAAGGCATAGGATAAAGATGTAGGCCAGGCATATACTATGTTGAATAGTAACCGAAGTCATAGATAACATGGTTGTGAAAGCTGGGCATTGAACAAGAAAGCCAGGAAAAGAATTAATGCTTTTAAATTATGGTGCTGGACACAAATATTGAATTACCATGAGTCCATGGCCAAAAGAGCCAATAGATCTGTCCCAGAAGAAGTGCAGCCAGAGTGCCCTTGGAAGCAAGGATGACTAGACTGCATCTGACATATTTTGGACCTGTAGTCAGGAAGGACCAATCCCTGGAGAAGGATGTCATCTTTGGGAGAGTGACTGGTCAATGAAAAAAAGGAAAACCCTCCACTAGATGGATTGACACATCCCATTGTGTCTGCAACAATGGGCTTAAACATAAATAAGATCACATGCT